>SKCR01030651.1:0-202500 GCA_019454045.1 Zanthoxylum bungeanum | reverse complement strand
ATCAAACCCGAGAAACTAAACAAAATATTAAGTAAAAGGGGCGATAAATATTGATATATTTTCCGCTCATCAAGTTTACGCATAGAAGAGCCAAAACTAGAAAAATTTTGCTATCCAAATTGTTGACATCAATGGCGGGACGATAATAAAACTTTCCTTAATTTTTTTCCACTACATTTGATCTTATGCAATTCGGTTTACTTGTGCATTATAGATCAATATTAAGTCTTGCGAGTAAGAGATTAAAAATATATGTGAGCTAATCCATAAAAAAAAATTCTCTCTAATAAGGTTCAATTAGGGGTGCTCATGGATCGGGTCGAGTCAGGTTTTTTGAACTTTTGTGATATCCGGTCGGGTCACGGAAAAGACCGGTTGCGGATCTGGTCACGCAAAGGTGGAACCCGATCGGGTCGGGTCGTCGGGTCATTAAAAAATAATTTTTTTAATGAATTAATTATTTTGAAATATAAATATTAGTTATTTTATGTCCCAAAAATTATCATATGTATAAAGTTTTAATTAAAAAAAAGTAATAAACAAATGAAATAATAGTAAAAACTTAAAAAAATAATAAAAAATTTTAAAAAATAATAAAATTTTTAAAAAATAATAAAATTTTTTTAAAAAATAATAAAAATATTATCGGGTCAGGTTTTAGTATCAAACCCGTTACCCAACCCGAAATTTTCGGGTCGGGTTGAAATTTTACAAATTTTCTTTAAACCCGCGCGGGTCGGATTGGGTCGCGGGTTGACCCGACCCTATGAACACCCCTAGATTCAATAATTTCAATATTTCCTGACTGCATTCAAGGAATGTTGCCCATTTGGTGGATGGCTGTTAAAATAAACAAAAGTCAATTTACTTTAAAAATCAAGTACCCAGCACTAAGCAGATTAAACAAAGTGGCAAATTAGAAAACTTGTAAAAAATTTCATCGAAGATAAATAGTAAATACTAAATATCAATCAAAACTGACCAAACTAGGCAAGTCTTTAGGGAACAAAAAGTCACCTCACAATACTATTTTCTCTCAAGGATCCTAGTATGTTTCCCATGAAGACGTTGAAGTTGAAACAATGATCATTGAAGTTGAAATTTCTAGTATCGAATATGAAATGTTTTAAGTTTATATATCAATTTCAAGTTTAATTATAGAAATTTCAACTTCAATAGCCTCTGTTTCAACTTCAATAATCTGGATTTCAATTTTAATACACTTGGTACCGATACCGGGTACATTAATAAACCCCTAAAAGCCATCCAATCTGTAAATGTAAATGCGCATGATACAAATGACCAGAGATCTAGCCACTTCTATATCCACTTCTTTCATATCTTCTTTGCTTCTAAATCACTACTCCCATCTAATCATCATGCTCTTAACTTCCCATATATATACAGCAACTCGCAGTCTTCATCATGCGAGCCACAAGCATACACACCCAGTCCCATATGTAATTTTAATTTTATCTATACTTCTAGACCTATATATGTTTCCAATATGAACATCATTACCTGACCAAACACGCAGTCCCAGCGAGTTAAAAAAATGGCAGGGACAATGTTTATCTCCGTGCTTGTGCCTGTCTAGCTGTAACTTAACAAAGTGAGGAGGAATCTCATCTATCAGAAGCTCTGTGTGGCCTTGGAAATACAAGGAGTTCCTCAGCTTGGACTTTGGCCACGCATGTGGATGATAAGGCACTGTTTGTTGAAACTTTTGATGGGCAGGATTTAGTAGGGTTAATACTGTGAGGCTTAGGCTTGTTTGCTGAGTTGACTTGTACAGCAAACAAAGAATAAACTGGTCTGTGGTCTGAGAATCTTGATTCTCCTCTTACATAACACATTTGTTCAAGTCCTTCACCTTTCCACAGTATCCGATCGCACCTGCAATTGTGTCCAAAAAGTCGCAAATTAGCTTGTAAGCACACTGTGATCCCATTCACCAGTCAGCTCCCACTGTATTGGTTTGATACCCAGTGTCCTCAGCATAACAACTTGGAAGATAATAATACTATATAAATGATACTTTGCTTAATAAACATTTTCTTAACAATCATATATTCATGTCTGATTAGTGAACAAACCCAGATTAATTCATTGTTACTTTCCGACAAGTACAGAGAGTCAGGGAGTATAAGTATTAGACCATTTTGTTTAAGAGAAATGATGAAGGCAGCTTAAATCTTGCTTCTGACTTAATGAGAAACCTCTAGATTCCACGATTTTGGAATTAAATTAGTTCCATTCACACTTAATTAATTGAAATTGATGCGGGAGATGAGGAAGATTATAAACTTGGAACCTTACCAGGCAGGAGTGCGTCGTTTTTCTTTAGATTTAGACATTTGAACAACGTAATGGTCAGAATTGGTGATGTATTTGTAAGTTGGAGGAAAATATATCATCCCCTCTTCCCATCCTTCAAATACTCTACCAGCTCTTTGCTCTAGCCGTAACTGTCAAGCAAACAAAATATATATTACACATTAGACTTTTCAAGTGTGAATAACAATTAAATTTTTGATCATCAAGGGATTAAAATATGATTAATGTGCTAATTAGCATGATTAATCTCTTAATTACCTGATCTTTCTCTAAAAGTGCCTGCCAGTCATTTCTCTTTAATAGTTCATGTGTGTCACCAAAGCCATTAGCAAGCCGATAATTCAAATCCCCAAGCCAAAAGATTACGCTTTTTTCAAAAGCAAAAAAAGAACATTAGTCTTTAACTAAATAAAAGAATAAAAAAGAATAGTTATAAATGCTCACTCATGTTCCAATATGATCTCAGGAGCAAGTGACAGTGTGGGATCAATATATGAATGTGAGAACTTTGTTCTCTTTAATATTTGCGCAACGTCCGAATTTCTTCTCATCTCATCACCTTCTTTTTCTCCAGAGGTCAAGTGGGTACATACAAAGCAGAAAGATGTGTTGCGCAATATCATACTAATCGATATTGAACCCTGTTAGCGAAAATATCAGTAAGTCAGTAATGAATTAACGATGTTCTTATTTTTTTTTTTTTTTTTTTTTTGGAAACGATGGAAACCCCGCCACCAAACCACCCATTCTGGGCTGCGGCGCAGGTAAAACCACCGGCTGTCCCAGGCTCTTACAAGAAGTGCACCCCTGGATTCGAACCCAGAACCTCAAGGTGAGCTCCTGGACCCTACACCACCAAGCCACACCCCTTGGGGACAACGATGTTCTTATTGCTAATGCATATGTTCATATGACTAAGCAGAAGCACAAAAATGGCTCACCTTATTTCCGAGGTACCCCATAATGCCACGGCCAACACATGAGACCTTCAAGTTGCTAATGTGTTTATAGAGATCAGCTCTAATCCATACACACAAGAAAATCCCCACCATTTGCTTGCTTGCTGCTAGGCAGTAACGTTGCCGCATCGGGCTTGTGGATGTGCTAGGTGGGCTAAGTGAGTCTTCTTCAGTAGAGTTTGGACTTGATTGTAAACTTAACAATCTTTCAAAATCTTCTTGGCCAAGTTCATCTTCTTGTGATAGCAAGTCAGAGAAGCTGATTCTGGGCTTCAAGCTGGCTTGCTGGTCAGACTGTGGTGAAGGTGAAGTGGCATTGTTGTAATATTGAGAAAGCTCTTGGTCAGTCTTGTGGCCATTCAACGCTTGACGAATAAGGGATAGCCACTTGGCAGCCGGGCCATTGTCCTCTGCCCCTAGTACGTTGCCAGCATTTAGAGGGACAATTTCTTGGAACCTAATACACAAAACAATAATATTAAGTAAAAAATGACAAAATCAATCAATTTAGAAGACATTTGAATATTAAAACACATAATGAAAATTCCAAGTAATGGAGATGGGATAAAAAGTATTGATGACAAAAAAAATCTCCAATTTCGATTGTAATTAGTATCTTATGCGGTATGGAATTTGAGAGATTTTGCGTCTCGAATAAACAAGAAATGAAATTCGAGATAATTTTTCGTTTCAAATACTGAATAAAATCCCCAAACTTGGTCGAGATTTGGAATCCCTTTCGATTCTAAAATTGATACGGGATTCGATATTATTTTTCGTACCGAATCCACAATCGAGATGAGATTGGGCTTGTCCCGATCAATTGACAACTCTAGTGAAAAGGAATTAAAAAAAATGAAGAAGAAAGAAAAATGGCGGGTAGTCGGGTCCTAGTGGGGAAAGAGCATGCTATTGATGAACTGTAGAAGCATGTCAAGGTGGGCGGCAAAAACGGTGCGTTCACTTCATTCCAATTTTTGAAAAGTAGATGTTTGATAAAATTACAAGTTTCTTCCCACAACTCTGACTTTGAAAATTACAATCATTGTCATTGTCACAAGTGCAAAATAAAGAAAGCAAGCAAAAAGAACAAAGAAATTGAGGAGAAAAGAAAAGGGAAATTACCCAAGAACATAAATGTCAGCCGGAGCAGGTGACTTTAGCCAATCTCTCAAGTTCAAACCCTTGTGGGGTGAATTGCCTCCGACATTCCATGTCCCCACGAACGTCCTGCAAAGGCCATGACATAACCCACTATTATTACACCTTAACCCAAATCACAAGAAACCAAATGCTTTAATTAGTTTAACTAATCTCTTTTCTTTTTCCTTTAATCGACTTGATTATACCAACTCCATCTTTAAAAAAATAATCATAATTAATTATATATAACATAATTTAAACTTATATATATAGATGATGATAACTAATGATATCTAATATTTTTTATTTTAAAAAAATAGGGGTGGATAAAGTTTTAATATAACATTTTTAACTCATATTTTCGTAGAATTTTTTTAATAACATGTCCAATTTCGAATAAAGGATGAGGGTTGTATTAATTCTTAACAACCAATTTAAAAACTAATCAAATTTCTTATATGGCTCTTTATATTTCCTTAGAAATCGAACTTGGATGATTAGTCAAATAAATAAGTTATAGGGCGGACCCATCATCAGTGATGATGGGGCCAAAATAAGAATTTTGAAATTTTTTTCTGGTCGGGGCCAAACTTTTTTTGCAAATAAATATATATAAAAATATGGAATCACACTTAACAAAAAAGGGGAAAAAATTTGGGGGAGGGGACAGGGCCACTCCCACCGTCATTGTAGTTTCGCCTAAACTGTTACCTATTACTAATCATAACAAATACTATACCATTCATATTAAGGGGTGTTCGCGGTGAGATTTGGGTCGGTTTTTTTATTTTACACCTCAAACCGCGTAGTTTGGCTATTTGGAAAATTAGAAAACGAAATCGCAAATTTGATAAGGAAAATTACGGCGGTTCGGGTTGGCGATTCAGCGGTTTGGGTGGTTCGGGTCGGCGGTTTGGATTATAAATTTTTTAAAGAAAATTTTGTGTGTTTTCACAAAATGATTGAAGAGAAAAAAAATACATAATTTTCATTTATACATTGCATATTGTCATATGATTATTGAATATCTTAAATTTCATGATTAAAGAAGAAGAAAAGTATAAACTAATATTTAATTTAAACACGGTTTAGGCGGTTCAGGTCAAAATTTACGATTTGAGCGGTTCGAGTTGCGATTTAGGTCAAAATCACGCACCGAACCGAAATTTGTGGTTCGGTTAAGGCTGAACCGAAATAATTTTCAATATTTTTCAAAATCACGTGGTTCAATTCGGGTCGATATAATTCGAGTCGGATTGTGATTTGAACCGAAATCGTGAACACCAGATTAAACAAATAGAGAGATTAAAAATGAAAAATAAAACACAAAATATTGCATATAATTCGTGTGTGTGTCTTTTAAGAGAGGAAGAAAATAAAAAATTCGTGTAACAAACGGTGTCGCTGTACTTACTTGAAGTTCACGGTATCGGTGACAGGTGGTGCCTCCGGTACGACAGCCGACCGTTTATGCCCATTAGCTGCCATCAAATCAACCACCCTTTAGTTGAAAAACAAAAAAAAAAAAAAAAAAAGAGGAATCCTGGGAAAAATAACATAAAAAATTGAAAGCCAATGAAAACGCTACATGCCTATGTATGGTACTCTAAGGGGGTGTATTCAATTAGGATTTTAAAAGATTTTTTTGGGTTAAATAAATCTTATAGTATTCAATTAAGATTTTTAAAAAATCTAAAAAGTCTTGTGGTATTCCATTAAGACTATTGAGATTTTTTAAAGAGGGTGTCCAAATCTAGTGGTATTCAATCAAGACTTTAAACAAATAATAAAAAATCTTATGGTATTGAAAAAATTACTTATTTTGAAGGATTTCTTTATATGTGTGATTGTGTGAGACTTTTTAGTGAAAAATATAAATATCAAACCATAAAACAATCTCACACTAACCCATGAGACTTTTGAGGTGAGATTTTTTTTGTATGCTAGTGTGACACAATTAAGTGGTCCTATAATTTGAATTAAACTCTATTTTCCAAATTGATGTTCGTTTTAAAATAAGTGTGACATACAATAAAAAGACGTTCTGCCAAGATGAAATTTTTATTTATTTATTAATTTTATATATAAGAATCCAAGATTAGTAATCTGTCAATATTTTCTTTCATGTATAGATGATCCTTTTATGATTGTCTACACGGTTATATTAATTGGTTTCCCTACATCACAATTTTTTTTCATGACCTAAAATTTTCCACCTCTAAAGTCATACTATTAATTAAATTTTTTTTAAAGAAAAAATTACCTCCACACACCATAATTTTAAAAAATGCTATTAATTTGACATTGCTATTAATTTCAAATCTTTATAGCATATTTAATTATATATTATATAAACATAAATATATAAACATAGTCTTTAATTTATATGAAGTCCTTTCAAATCTCACAAATTCTTATGACATAAATCTTTTAAAATCTAATAAGTAAAAAAGCATGATTAAAAGAAATTTCATAAAATCTTATAAGTCTTTATATTCTTTAAATGTCTTTTAAAATCTACTGGACTTATTTATCCATAAATAATCTTTTAAAATCTCAATTGAATACACCCCTTAAATAATAACCTAGTTGATAATCATACACCCGTGTCTCCCACCGTCCACGTGGCAGCCATATGAACAAATCGTAGCGGGACCCAACCGGAATTACTGCTGGGTCCTCCATTTTTTCTGACAAGTCCTATCATCAATTTGAAGCCATCTAATCACACGGCTGTGAGAACTGGAGGAGTAATGATTGCGAGTAATATAATATTATCAATAAATTAACTGATCATATATAATTTAATTATTTTAATATTTTAATATATCTAAATAATAAATTATTGGATTACTACATATGTAATAGGATCATTTATGATAGATTTTCTCGAATTATGTTGATTTTCCCGCAGATAAGAGAGAGCGGAACAGAATAAACAGTAAAAACAAAACAGTGTCGTTTCGGAAGAAAATGATAAATAATGAAAAACACTACTTTATTCTTCAAATGGATGGCCGTCGGGCAAAATAGCAGCCCTTGTAATTTATAAAAAATACCTGAGAAATCTTCTCGTACGAAGACATAGTATTCGTCGTCGTCTGTGCAACTCTTTCTTCTTCTCTCAGTTTCACCTATAGTCAATCAAAATCTCCCGATAAATACTCGATAATTAAAACGATATACTGACGCATTATTATAACACGATACGATATAGAAATTACATTTTTTTTTTTACCTTTAATTGCAAAATCCGAATAGAACTCATCTGCTCGAGTATGTATATTAAGCCATTTTCTCGCCACTACTTTTGGCCACGAAGACTGGAAAATCAAAACATAATAAAATTGATAAAGATCCGAATTCGATACTCTGAAATCGAAGAAACGATAAACTGCCGATATATACCATATTCGTTATCGTTCTTCCAGAGCTAAATCACTGTAAAAAAAAAAGGCAATCGAAAGAATGAAGAGCCAATCAGAATCAGTTTATAAATCATTGACAAAAACAAAACGGACGTTCAGAGTTGAATAAAAGAACAAGAAATGTTTATGTTTATATAAAAGAGCTCTAGTTGCAGAAGTAAAAATATCTCATGAATCCTAATTTTTTTCATAATTATTTATCTTTCTATTTTAATAGTAAAATAATTTATTTTTTTGATAAAGAAAGAGAGGTTACATTCAAAGTTAATTACAGCTCAGAGGCTTGGAACAAGAGATTTGAAGTGAAAATTAAGCAATGGAGTATCGAGAAGAATCTTTAATGGCTTTTGTGGCTAATTGGAGAAGAGAAGAGATACTTGCACGTTTCCACAGAAAGAGACGAAACAAAACGACTGCGTTTTGATTTTTGGTAAAGAGAGAGAGGAGACTTTATCAAGACTTATGTATTTGCGTGTGGATTTGGGGGGAAACGGGGAGTTCCTCGTAAAAGCAAAAAGCAGCGGTTGGTTGGTTATCAAATTTATAGTAATAAAAAGGGTATGTGAAGTCAACAGATTTGTTTTTGGGGGGTATTTTTGTCCATGTGAAAAATGGGTTTGCTCCTGTGCCCCTTTTTTTTTTTTTTAGTGGTGTTTACTAATAATGGAGTGAGATTGTGTTTATTTATTTTAGAGGAATTTTTTTTGGTTCCCCACCCGGTAATATAGTGCCACATTGAGCCTGACTAATCCGGATTCGGACTGAGAGTTGTACGGTATGGTTCTCCCAACGATGGTGACTCTAGCGGGACTCGAACTGGGGGAGCATACCCAGTCGAACCTCCTAGGATTGAGCCAGCTACCACTCAACCAACCACTCGTTGGTTAGAGGAATTTCAATTATGATGTTTCTTGTATTTAAGTGAGTTTTGTTTTCTATCTTCAAACTATAGTTCAGTTATTTTGATCATATGAATTGAGAGGGTAATTATAGATTCGAGAAAAAAAAATCATGTCGAATCTTGTATCATTCTTTCAAATTGAACGGTTCGGATTTCAAGATTTTTAGATAAAAAATTGAGATTTAAGACGAAAAACTGTCATAAATCCCAATCCAATTTCGTCACATGAGGTAAATCATAGCCGAGACCGACCACAGTAGTCCGATAGCTCGGTTCAACTTTGATTTACATCATGTGACGAAATGGATGGCTCGGATATTCCGGGTCAGGTCGGCATTATCTTTTATTGTTCGGAAGATCATATGGTCGCTCTTGAAGACCGACGTGTGACTGGGGTAGTTTGGACTTTTTCCTCTGACATACTTTGGGAGCTCTTTACAGGCTGGCTTCATTACATTGCGTGTGGCAGTGGAGAAAGCAGGTTGATGTGACAAGCCGTCAGGTGACAGGTTTGCTTTCGGCGAAGGCAGTCTTGGGACAGAGAGCCCGTCAATCAGCCGGAGTCACGTGGATGACATCAAGAAAGCATGAGAATAGTGTTGTAATTCTCCTATTATATAAAGGAAAGTTAGTTTCATTTGTAAATGATGACCGAATTTGTAAACAAAAAAGAACACTACTTGTAAAAACTTAGAAGAACAATCAGCTCGGTTTCTTTAGACCTTCCTTGAAAACTGGTCGGCCGAGCTCGGTTTGGCAATAAAAACAATACCCCACTTTGTGCCCGTGGACGTAGGCTGGACTTGCTCCGTCGAACCACGTTAAACTCTATTTGTCGATTTTGTGTTCTTTTTGCCTTTTGCTATATTTGCTTTTGGTCTCCCATAACCAAATAAATTCAAGGTTGAAGGAGGATTGTCTCAGGAGGGTTATTCCGAAACTTCCACTGGGACGAAAATCACCCGTCAACATATATTTTTAAAAAAAAAAAAAACACTTCCATGTATTATGAAGCTTATCCTGAAATTAATTCGGTGATTCCCACCTATTCCACAATATGCGGAAAGATTCAAACTCTCAACTTTAATAATAAGACGAAGAGATAGCCACATCTCGATAGTAAAACATTTAACATTTTTAATATCATTTTAACAAACCATTCTTTTCTCTTATATATTTCCAAATTTTAGTTGAAATAAAAAATTTCCTTTAAACTGAATTTGTGAAGTGTTCAAGAACATGAAAGTTATTTGAAAGTCAATTCATAATGTTTAGTTATGGCATGTGATTGAAGCATAAACATGGATTTTTGTCCAATTAAAAGTGCAATAATCCTTTGCTTGTGGCCTAAGCTAGTATAAGAAAAGGAAATTGAAAATTACCCCATTTTTCAATTTTTGTTTTGAATCGTTTGAAATTCCGCCGTTAAATTACATCTTTTGGGGTTTAAGTGGAGCAGGTAAAATTTACGGTTATCTAGGGGTGTGCATCGGTCGGTTCGGTCCGTTAATCCTTATTTTTTAACCGAACCGAAATTTTCGGTTGAGTAAATGTATAACCGATTTAACCATATTATGACACATAACCATTAACCAATTTAACCATTATATTTCGGTCGGTTTTGGTTAATTCGGTTATTAAACATTCCAGCAAATATAAATTCATCAACTCAACATTCAACAAAGCAATTTAACACATATATAAAATCATATTCATCAAATTTAATATTTAACTCAATATTATGAAATTTTGGGTTTTTTAATAGCCAATAATTTGATAATTTTTGTTTTAACAATTTATCTAACAATCGATCTATGAAATTTTGTTATTTACTTATTTAGGGTTTTGAAGCATGTATATATTTCGGTTAATCGGTCGGTTCGGTTATACGAATCTCATAACCATAACCGAAAAAGTTAAAAATTTTAACCGCAAAAATCGATTTAATCACAATAACCGAACCGTTATAAAAAAAATGGGTCGGAAAGGTTCGGTTAAAACCGATTAATGCACACCCCTACGGTTATCTCAGACTCTTACAAAAAACGCACTCTCTGGATCAAGGTGAGATCCTAAACACCTTACACCCATACCCGGTAATCCCCTTTTCCATTCGCTAAAACTATTGGTCACATTTTACAACACATTAGCAAAAGCTAATTGGTGTTCTTTTTTCTAGTTTCTTATTTTGCTTCAGCCACATTTGTTAAATAATTTTCGTTTACAAGATGTGTAATAATCCAATTTGACCATAAATACTCGTCTTTAATTGATAAAAAAAGTATTAATATCATATATAGAGAGAGATTAAGGATAGGCAGGAAACTAGCTAAATAAATCGAATCGAACTGACAAACTGATTTAATTGTATATATTTTTCGTTCAATTTTTAGGTTGATTATTCAAAAACTAGTATTTTTGCTTTGATCCAGTTCGGCCCGATTCATTAGACAATTGAACCATAAATAAAAAATATACATCTTTTAAAATATATAATTTGATTGGTTGGATTATTGGATAATTTTGAATTAGTTGAAAAAAATGATTTTGAAAGGATTAAACTGAATCGGCCTAACTTCGGTTTGGTTCCTTTTCATTCAATTTATATTATGTTCAAAGCAAATTATTATATGTAAAACTAATGATATGTTTAAAGACTTTAAAATGATTTTGCAACTCCTTTCTGTTAACCACCTCTTTGGCTCTCTCTCGGTATCTTTTTTTGGTTGTCCTCCTTGATTTGTTGTAGTTTCTTCTTGATCTTCTTCAGCTCTTCTTTAATACTGTTCAACTCTTTATGGGTGTTGTCCAGCTGTTCTTGAATACGCAGCCGAATATGAGAAGAAATAGTAGTTCGTCCATACGACGTCGGCTTCTTTATGAGTGTCAAGACCGATATTGTACGCTATCTGGTTCTTGAAAATCAGTTGCGATAACTCATCATCTGATAGAGAGTCAGACCTGTCTCCTGAGCCTGTCTTTGGACCTCCACCATTTATTTCCGTTTAAACAAAATTGAAGTTAATGTTCAAACTTGAAATGAAAAAAAAAAAAAAAATTAAACTATATTTAATTTATAATTTAAATATTAAAACTTACGTAATAGCGTTTGGCTTCTTCATTGATTTATTTCTTCTTCTCATTATAGTGCGTCACTCGAAAAAACTCCGGAAATGACAGCACCTCACTCGTGCTACTCTACGAAAAAGAACATAAAGTGGTTGTTAGTATTAGTGTAGACGCTGGTTTTCGCCCGAGGTCCACAATCGAGAATTTGTTGTTGGGGGCGCTAGCGATCCTGCAAAACAAAGGTGTAAAGTGAGCGGGAGTACTGCCCACCGGTGTGGTGGGTGCCGGGGGCACTCCGACGCCCAAGTCAGTGAAGGTACCAAGGAGATAGAATGTGGGTAGTCAAAGGTTGGATACTACCTTGAGCTTCGTAGGGTGCCGTGAGGGCGGTCAGTCGGAGGTGTGATGAGCTTGAGGAGAGAGTTGTATTCAGCTATGAGTGTCCGAGCTAGAAGTTTTATCCCCCCTCCCTCTTGTAGACTTTCTTCTCTCATCTCCACACTCTCGGGAAACGTGTGTATTTATTACCTTTAATTACTCGTTCGTTGGATGTTGGAAACTGTCGAGTTATGTGAGATATTCATGAGTCTGGACGTTTCTTGATTTGGTATTTATTGTGTCCATTGGTCCTCTTGATGACAATGAGCTTGGGCCTGTGAGGCTTCTTGGTCTGATATTGGTCGGTCTCGAGGTAAATTGTCGATTTTACCCTTGGGCCCAAATTTGGCCCGTACAGTTTGTCCCCTACTCTCTAAGTCAAGTAGTCCTTGACTTGGAGAGTACTTGACGCGTGTGTCGCTTGAGGCCATAGTATGTGGGTGTACTCGAGCATTGATGCTGCCAAACGAATATCAAGTTATGAGCTTTACTCTTTCAAGAGCCATTGGGGAAGTACCCAATCGATTGAACCAGATGAAGGTCAGGATATAAGTCGTACGACATGTGTATTCCATGTCTACAACTTGACTCGATGTGAGTCCGTGGGGGATGTCCCCGGTCGACTGAACCAGATGAGGTTCAGGATATAAGTCATACGACATGTGTATGTCTACAACTTGACTCTACATGAGTCCATGGGGAATGTCCCCGGTCGACTGAACCAGATGAGGGTTCAGGAGTTTATTTGACTCGACACGAGTCCATGGGGGATGTCCCCGGTCGACTGAACCAGATGAGGTTCAGGATATAAGTCATACGACATGTGTATGTCTACAACTTGACTCTACATGAGTCCATGGGGAATGTCCCCGATCGACCGAACCAAATGAAGGTCTATGAAAGTATTCACTCTTCAGACCTGACGAAGGCCCAAGAATATTTCCTCAACATACAACTACACCTGTTGAAGGTTTATGAAATAATCTTTTCTTATCATACTACAAGACTTGTTGAAGGACCACGAGCCTGGTGTCGAATGGGCTATCTAATGGTCCTGATGGAACTGATGATAATACACCCATGTTGAATGGACGAGATAACAATCCTACTAGTCATATATTGAATACAATAGCACGGGAGGGAAGTCAACTTTTTCATGCACCATAGAATTGATGAACATCCATCTTGGAATTTGAATGAACAAAATGTTTTATCATCCCGTTCATGTCGAGTGTGACCACACTACAAGTGCCCCTAAATTAACAATAATTTGGAATAAAGATCTCCACTCGACTACTATTGGTTTGTGTCGAGTGTACTTAGTGTCTAACTTAATTTTGTCTCGTTTAATGAGTGGGAGAAGTAGATTACGTGACCTTAATGTGGCCCTATTATCGATTATTTTCCCGTTTGAATGGCCAACTAATCGCTTTTGTTTAGCTTGCTGGGCCCTCCAACATGACCAAAGCCCATTAACTGTGTGGATGGAAGGGGCTGGTGTCGCGTGTTGTTTTGGAGTTGGTTCCTCTGGATTAGGGGTAAAAATGGCGCTACATTATTACTGTTGATGACCGGCAAAATGTAATTTCCTTTACTAAGCTATTCATGCGACAATAAGAGTGTTGTGTTTCAGCCCACATTTGATACGACAAACAGATATCTCCTCAAGTATATATTCCACTATGCAGGCTAAATTGCGCACTTCATTATAATCTAAAACTAAGCATGCTCATCTCAAAAGCTAAGCTTCCAGTAGCCATGGATTGGGCCGACGCAGATCTACAAGCAGTCCTCAAGACCTGTCCTTTACACATCATCTCATTCCTCGACAGAAGCTACTCCAAGTAGAGCTAATTGGAAGTCGAAAGGCGTAGCAAGCCAGAGTCGACACGGTGTCGGCGATTTCCTCAGCTCGAGAGGTATCTATGTGAATTATTCGGAGACCGAGGTCGGTGGTGAGAAGTGTTTCGAAGGGGTGGTCGAAGGTACCGATTGTTTCTTTCCTGGAACCGATTTGGGCGATGGTTTATTGGAACAGCCTGAGTCGACATGCAGTCGTATGAACTGATTTTCGCCTTACTGGAACCGATTTGGGCGTTTCCTAGGTGATGTTTTATTCGTTTGTTTTAAAGCCCCTCCTTGCAACCATCAATTTTGCGTTTTGTTTCAATTGTTTTATGGGTATTGAATTTGGTTTGGGATCTGTCGATTCAGATGGTCGTGGGGACTGGATGCCCAATAGGTAATGAATCGTGTCCCCTGGTAGGCTGGTGGTTGTTGAGTTAGGGTTAATCTCGGTGGGTTAGACTTTGGCTGTTGTTGCTGCGTGTGAGCCCGCGTCGCATGCTCATCTCATCGAGTCGACTGGACGATTCTCATTCAGTCTTCGTGAGGGTGCCCCTACTGCTGTTTCAATCGTGAATCTGATTTATTCACTTTCCCTAATTTCTCAAATCTTGCCTCCACTCGACCGCAAGCAAACAACATCGTCAGGTCTGGATGTATGGATGTTTCTGTTTGGATCCGCGTGAATAGACTTGATGGTCAAGTGGGGGATTTAGAATCTGCCTAATCAAATGGGGTTTAGAGAAGAAATTGAATGCTAAGTGGCTCTCTCGCCCAGATTTTGATGATTGAAGAGAAGAAATTGAATTATTCTTGTGGTTTGCTGATTCTGATTGGTCACCCCTGGTTTGTTTCATTAAATTTGGCGAATTTAATGATCAACACTCGTGTTTAATATGATCGACCTGCAGATGGTTGCAAGACGTCTTCATGATCTTCAATCCATTTTTTTTTTTTTTTTTTTTTTTTAGATTGATCCATTTCTATGATGAAGTCTGTGAATTTTTTGTTTGTGGTCTTGTTACTGCAGACTGGGCTTGATGGTTTTTGGGCTTGCTGTATGCCTTATGTGCTTTTAAAATTGCATATGAGGTCTCTAGTTTGTTTCATTATTTTTAGTCTCTCAGGTCAGTGAGTAAGATGAGGTCTTGGGCCTTCTGACTTCGGGCTTCCAATTAACACTATGGGTCAGAACGGGAGCTTTGGGGCATCCCTAGCAAATCTTACGTCGCACATTGTAAACGTCGACTAAGACATCCATAACAGTTATCAAGTTGAGAACTATAGTGTCGACTGGGACACTCATAACAAGTCTCATATTATAAGTCACATGCCGTACTAATGTCGACTGGGACATTTTTAAATAGTGCAAAGTCATACCTGGGCGCCAAATTGTAGACGCTGGTTTTCGCCCGAGGTCCACAATCGAGAATTTGTTGTTGGGGGCGCTAGCGATCCTGCAAAACAAAGGTGTAAAGTGAGCGGGAGTACTGCCCACCGGTGTGGTGGGTGCCGGGGGCACTCCGACGCCCAAGTCAGTGAAGGTACCAAGGAGATAGAATGTGGGTAGTCAAAGGTTGGATACTACCTTGAGCTTCGTAGGGTGCCGTGAGGGCGGTCAGTCGGAGGTGTGATGAGCTTGAGGAGAGAGTTGTATTCAGCTATGAGTGTCCGAGCTAGAAGTTTTATCCCCCCTCCCTCTTGTAGACTTTCTTCTCTCATCTCCACACTCTCGGGAAACGTGTGTATTTATTACCTTTAATACTCGTTCGTTGGATGTTGGAAACTGTCGAGTTATGTGAGATATTCATGAGTCTGGACGTTTCTTGATTTGGTATTTATTGTGTCCATTGGTCCTCTTGATGACAATGAGCTTGGGCCTGTGAGGCTTCTTGGTCTGATATTGGTCGGTCTCGAGGTAAATTGTCGATTTTACCCTTGGGCCCAAATTTGGCCCGTACAATTAGTAAAATTAATGAAATGTTAAAAAATAGTTTAGGATATATTTACCTCGAGAAGCTCGGCACGGTGTTGGAAAAATGGCTTTGAGCCTTCATGATGGTTGAAACACACGTGACTGTGATTCTTCGCGTTTGCTTGACATGTATTCTGTATTTAAAAACATTATCAGTAACAAAAATAAAGATAATTATCAGTTTCGTATTATTTTAAAAGTTATCTCGTGTTTCTCGCTCGACCAGATCTCACACAAGAATGTCTAATCTTGCTCTTCTATACAATCAGACTTGTGTTGTGGAGCCTCTCAAGTCTCATGTTTGTCGAATATCGGTTTCAGGACTTTTGTCATGAAATTCGTGTAACTCTTCCTTATGCAGTGGTCGAGATACTTCAAGACGTTTGGTTTGTTCAGGTCCACGTCGAACCACTCCTGCATGAATAGTAACCAATTAAAAATTAAATATAAAAAATAATTAAAAAAAACTCAACACTATAAGTTTGCTCACAAGTAGCGTGGGGAAGAGTTGGTTGATTTTCGTTTCCCACATGATCTTTTTCCAGGATATGTAATTTTATGGAGCTTCAAACTAGGTAACAACACATATGGCAATGGTATTGGTAAGAAATGAAGAATATTGTCCGATCTGTCTTTTTCTATCATCTGATATCTCTATTCGAATGTGGTCGTGGGCCTTGACGGTCGTAAAGAATGAAAAACGATTTTCTCTCTGATTGAGTTAACATGTAACTAGCATGTGGCTTTATAAGACCTCGAGGAATGGCTCTTAAATGCAATTCACTGCAAATTCTCAGATCTTGTATGTCCAATCTAGCATTTTCAGTGTCTTTCGTTTTACCTGAAATGTTCAACAGTGTGCCCACCAAACTCTCGCATATGTTTTTCTATAAGCATTAGATCCAAATTATATCGTAGACTCAGATTACCCCAATACTCTAACTCAAATAAAATACTTCTTCCCGTCCAATTCAACTCTTCAGGTTGACGTTTTGATTTTTATCTCTATTATTACGATGTTTCCCTGGTGTGGTGTCTCTGAGACGTTGATGTTGACAAAGTATGTCAAATCCAGACAATCCACTGGGCATACTCCGAGGTTCTGGTTGACTGTTGAATAATTTGTTTCTCTGCCAATGATGACTCAACTCAAAAAATCGTATGTGCCCTATGTATCCTATTTTATTCTATAACTGATGCGAAGTGTTTCAACCGCACAAACTGGACATGCCATATAACCCTTAGTGCTCCGTCCAGATAACGAACTATAAGCTGGAAAGTCATTAATGGTACATAATATTGCGGCATGTATCTGAAAATAATGCTGAGAAGCTGCATCATATGTATGCACACCGACATTCCATAATGTATGTAACTCTTTGATTAACGGTCTCAGGTAAACATTCATATCCTTACCAAGGGAACGTGGATAAGAGATAAGCAATGACATAAACATAAACAAATCTTTCATACATTTCCATGGAGGTAAGTTGTATGGTATAACAATTACGGGTCACATGATGTAAGAATTGTACATATTCACAAACGGGTTAAAATCATCAGAGGCGAGACCTAACATGACATTATGGGGGTCCTCGACGAAACGAGGGTACATATCATTTAATTTATTCCACTCGGTTTCATCCGCATGATGTCTAAATATGCCTTCAGTACCGACCCTCTTTTCGTGATGCCACCTCATGTCAGACGCTATGTGTCAGTTATCTCCTCGATTGCAAGTTGATTGTAACTACTACTCTCTTCATCAGAATCAATGAACCGCGATTGAGAATTATACTACTGACAATGATAAATCCACGTATGGTAAGTTGGTGATATTCTCGACATGTATAAATGATTGAAAACTTTATCCAACTATTTTTTTTTTCCTATTCAAACAATTTGTACATTGACACCGAACACGACATTCTGTATAAACGAGTTGTTTTGCCGATTTCATAAACTCATAATTTCATTACGGTATTCAACACTCAATCTATCCACCAAACTCATCAAATTTCTATCAATTTCAACCAAATATCTACGTATAAGAATATAATTATTAGACATTATATTAAACTCATCAACATCACTCATTAATTAATTAATTAAAGTATACATATAATTAATTAATTAATACATAATTAATTACAAAATAAACCAATCTCACATATATGCATCATAATCAACTAACAACAAATTAACTAACTAACACAATGTGTAAATAAATATAATTATAAAAAATTAGAACCCTAATGTTTTAATAATAAAGATATAAAAAATATAATTATTAGATATTATATTTATTTTTATAATTATTAGACATTATAAAAAAAATATCTTTATTTATATAATAAAAATATAAAATATAAGTATTACACATTATATTAAACTCATCAACATCGCCCATTAATTAATTAATTTAAGCATGTGCATAATTAATTAATTAACACATAATTAATTATTTATTTATTTACAAAATAAATCAATCTCATATAAATACATCATAATCAACTAGCAATAAATTAATTAACTAACACAATGTATAAATAAAAATAATCACAACAAATTAGAACCCTAATTTTTTTAATAATAAAGATATAAAAATATAATTATTAGACATTATATTTATTTTTATAATTATTAGACATTATAAAAAATTATATATTTATTTATATATAATAAAGATATAAAAATATAATTATTAGACATTATATTAAACTCATCAACATCACTCATTTAATTAATTTATACATGCACATAATTAATTAATAAACATATAATTAATTACAAAACAAACTAATCTCACATATATGCATCATAATTAACTAACAACAAATTAACTAACTAACACAACGTGTAAATAAAGATAATTATAAAAAATTAGAACTCTAATATTTTAATAATAAATATATAAAAATATAACTATTAGACATTATATTTATTTTTATAATTATTATATATTACAAAAAATTTATATATTTATTTGTATATAATAAAAATATGTATATAATAAAGATATTTACAAAAAATTAGAATCCTAATTTTTGAGAGAGATTAAACTTAAATTAAGTGAAAGTGATTCAAGTATAAAGAAAAATAAAGAGTTATGGTTTGATAAAGGAGAAAATAAAAGTTACATTGTGAAAAATTAGAGTTTTGTAGGAAATTTTTGAGAAAAAAATGTAGAGAAGAGAGAGGAGAAAGAAGAATAGATGGTTTTGAGGTTATACAAATCCTTTAGTGTAGAAACATTTAATTCGACGTTAAAGGGTAACAAGGAGTGTCAGTGGGTTATAATAAGCCTTTAGCGTCAAATTAAATATTTCGACACTAACTGTTACTCAATTAATGTCGAAATTTTTAATTCGGCGCTACAATATAAGAAAGTTAGCATCAAACATTGACGCAAAAAAGTATCACTTTTGGCGTCGAATATACATTCGATGCTAAATTGTAAGACTTTTAGCGTCAAAATTGATATTCGACGCTAAAAGTTAAACCATTTTGCGTCGAAATTAATTTCGACTCTAAAAGGTTAGACCTTTTTGCGTCGAAAGTTTAGTTCGACGCTAAAAGTCTTACACTTTAACATCAAATTAAATGTTTCGATACTAAAAATATATTATTTGCGTCGAATACTTTTTCGACTCTATAAATTTATTCATTTAACGTCGAATATTATGTTTCGACGCTATAATGGATCTTTATCGTCAAATATTATTTGGATACTAAAAGTAACTTTTTTTTTTAAAATAGTGTACCGAGTAGATTTATTTCAATTTCATATTATATGGTGAGAATCGTATACCCATCTCATTTTGTTTTACGACCTCTCTTGATAATTAATATGCGATGTATCTAACATTAGGGGTGCTCACGGTTTCGGGTCAAACCGTAATCCGACCCGAACCGTACCGCGCGATTTGAAAAAAAATTAAAAATGATATTGGGTCAATCAGAACCGAACCGCAAATTCCATATCGGTGTGCGGTTTTGACCCAACCGTGACCCGAACTGCCCAAAACCGCAAATTTTGACTAAAACCGCGACCCGAACCGCTTAAACCGCCGACCCGCGTTCAAATTAAATATTATTTTATATTTTTCTTTTTCTTTAACCATGAAATTTAAGATATTTAATGATCATATGACAATATGCAATGTATAAATGAAAATTAGATATTTTTTCTCTTCAATTATTATGTGAAAACACACAAAATTTCCTTAAAAAAATTTATAATCTAAACCGCCGACCCGAACCGCCCAAACCGCTAAACCGCCAACCTGAACCGCCGCAGTTTTCCTTATCAAATTTGCGATTTCGGTTTCTAATTTCCCAAACCGCCAACCCGCGCGGTTTGAAATGAAAAACGAAAAAACCGATCCGAACCGCACCGCGAACACCTCTATCTAACATAAATAAAAACAATAAATAAGAAAAAAAAAGTCATTGCTTAGGTGTACTCATAAGCTGAATAAGATAAAATTAATATGTCACCAAAATCAATCATCAAAGTGAAATCCTTTATAATCAAAATTTAATAATACAATATACGTACAGAATTGAAAAAGATAAGGCAATGTCATCACACTAATTAAGTAAAATTTAAAAAATAAATTATTATTAATTGCTGCTGGGTCTTAGGGTGTAAGGGTGACAACGGGCCGGGTCGGGCCCGGGCTTTGATAACCCCGGCAAGATTTTTTTTGGTCCGGGCCCGGGCGTCTGTCGGGCATGGCTTTATCCGGCCCGGCGTTTAATAATAAAATTTTTTTTTTTAAAATTTATAATATATATATATATATATAATTTATTATATAAATATAAATAAAAAATCTAAATAATAATTTTTAAGTCCGGGCTTAATGTTATGCCCGAGCCCGAGCCGGGTCTCTATTGTGCGGGCCCAGCCCGGGCAATTGTACCTCTGGGCCGGGCCCTGGCTTTTTTGCTACCCTTACTTGGGGGTGATCATCATTCTCAAAATATTTTTTTTTGAAAATCTAAATTTTAAGATTGCTTTTATCGGTAGATTTGGAAATCGGTGATTAAGTAGAGATTTATCAATCTTAATCTCGATATGATTTTGTAATTGATTGTGATGAAAATTATTCCAAAATCTTACCAGATATTTCAGGATAGAAAATTATTATAGATCTCATACCGAATCTCAATCGAAATTTTGAATTTTTTAAGCAATTAATCTTTGTCTTGAATCCCTATCGAATTTTTTATTAAAATAAAAAATTATCTAAAATCTCGATTGAAATTCGGAATCTTCTGCTAATCCTTTTTTTTTTTTTGGCAGCCCTTAATTTTCAGGTGGAAAAGATGACACAATTGAAGTAAATATTTCTTAAGAAAATTCTAATACTAATTAAAAAAATAGTATGTAAAAGTAAAACTTCTTGGTAAATTGGTACATATATAGTTGTGTAATATGTAAAGCATCACTGTTATTAATTAATAAATTAATAAACAAGTGTCTATTGATTACTGCATCAATGAACTTCTCGGTTCTTATTAAACCAAAATTATAAACCTAGATTGCTTTTGAACACGTGCCAAGTTTTAATGATATGGTTTATACAGTCATGGCTTAAAATATAAAAATATGGTAAAAAACAATTATCAAAAAAAATCTTCTTCAAATTTTTATACTATTTTATCACACAAATAAGATTTAATTATATCTAAATTATTACTCAATTACTATCGATCATAATTTATAAAAAAAATTCAGTATAAAACACAATTCGACACCAAATACAAATACTTAATCAAGAGGGTCAAAGGCTTATTGCTTGGTAGTATTGTAGTAAGTCTTGTGTCCCCTTGAGGTAAACAAAGGTTAAGTTTATAATTATCATAATTTTTTAATTTTGTGGATTTTGAGATTGACCACTTGTATTGAACAAAGTGTCATGTTAATCTTTAAGCTGAATTTGTTGTGGCATAATGCTACAGGCCTTAAGAGATTCTATGAATTGTGACTGTAACCTAACTTAAAATTAATGGATAATTAATTAAAATTGATAAGGAATTAATTAAAAAAAAATGTCAAATTGATCAAAGGACAGACACCTTAAGGGAGGCACCGAGGCAGTAGGCAGCGGATTGCATCATTTATAAAGACTTCTTTGGCTAAGAATTAAGAAGACTTTGATTTGAGCTTATCCTTTTGCCAAATGTACTTATGGGTTTCATTTAATTTGAAGAAATTTTGGAGTTGTTTACATTAGTTTATGATTTAAAATTGACTTTTATTTTTTAAAAATATAATTCATTTTACAAGTGAAACTCTGTCGAGTCGAGGCAAATGAAATACATTTAGGGTTTCGCCTCTAAAAAGGATATTGGACATTAATATTTTAAGGATAAATTGTGTATTATCTCACTCTTAGTTAATGAGATTACGATTGTGCCCACTTACATTCTTATTGTCCCGATATAATTATTATACATGTTCTTACTCTCTTTTTAGACATAATAACATGGAGCTCATGCTCGTAGGCTTTGGTTATAGGCTCATACCGAAATAACATCTCGATAGGTTAGGGCTTCACAGATGAGTCGCCCTAGGCTGTCAAAGTAAACAATATTGTTAGTGGAATATGTCTCACATAGATATTAGTGACATTCAATAAGAAATGTATAGACAATCACCGCCAACATGAGTGCTGGCCCCCAAAAATAATAGGTTGCGACATCTCACATCGTTTGTGAAGATAATGTGATAAATTTATAAGTGATGAAATCGTTAACTAATAAAACATGTTTTGTGTGAGTTTAGGGCCATACCAAAACAAAACCTTGAGAGGTTAGAGATTCAGAGTGGACAATCTTCAACGGTTAAAGAAGAAAATATCTTAATAATATGATAAATCATCAACATTATTACTGGAGCTCCATTGTTAAATTGACTTTACGTTCTTAAGTTTTGGGTTGCATTAATCCCTAAATTTTTAATAGAAAAATGTAAAATTACTTGATAAATCTAACTAAAATTCAAAGAATTGAAAAATTAATTACTAATGATTCGACAATTGTAACTTTAACGTATGTTTTGACCTTGGAATGTCAATTTTATAGAAATATATTTTCCATCCAAGTTCTAAGAATCAATTAGGTAGTTATATAAGATAAGATTTCATAATTTGATTATTTTAATGAGAATTTGTGTCGAGTTAATTATCTTATACTATGCGTGTATGGATAGTAATACATGATTATATTTAATTACATATAAATTTTTATTTAATAATTACTAATTAAGATTTATAAAAGCTTAGCACCGAATCCAACTCCTTTTAAAGAATATTTTTGACGTTTCAGAATTGTTTAATATGATGGGTAGTGATATTATTTGACCCAATAATTTATCTCACACATTAATCAATTCCCTGTTTTTTAATTAATTGTATTTATTTATAAATTTACTTTCATAAAAATAAAAAATATTTATATTTTTCTATCTCATCCCCCTTAAAATCTAATAAAACTTAATATCCAATGCAATACAGAAGCAAAAAAATCACTCTTTTATCAATAAGTTGACATACTTTAGAAATCTCAAAAATCGAGGGCTTCTCTCGACAAAGAATCTTATTTGGGATTTTGTTGAGTTGGTTCCCCAATATTCATCGTCAAAGAAGCTTAATCATGGAGTAAAATATAGGTTTTACAAACAGAGAAGGTGAGAGAGGAAAAATAAAAATTATTTTTTTTAATCTTTTTCTAATTTTTATTTTTTTTTTCCAAATAAGAATTGAAAAATTAGATTGGGTGAGATAAATAAACTTGTCATTCTTCTAATAGGATGACAGGTCAAAGGTCATAAACTTGTCATTCCATTTTTTTTAAAAAAATTTGAAAATCTAATCGTCAAATCACTCAATTCGAATTTAAATGAAACAGGTAAAATCTCTAATTATCTCCGGTTGTAATAAAAAAATATATCACTTAAATTTGAATATAAAACTTGAATAATAAAATCTTAAATCTTATAGTGATGGTTTCATGATTTCATAAAAGTATTTTTTTTGACGGAAGCAAAAACAATTAATAAGTGTTTTGGGAAAGAAAAGTGATACGTGGAGCCTTGTGGTTCGTCCACCGTTGTTGATAATTATTATTTTTAATTAATTGATTATCTTAATTACCTAGGTCCCATATTGAACGATGCTTAAGATTTTGATTAAAAGTAATTCACAATAACCATAGACTATTGTACGGCTCTAAGTGCTTGGTTTTTTTTTTTTTTTTTTTTTTTTTTTTTCTTTTCTTTTCTTTTTGAGGTGAGTATGGCACTAAGAATGAGTAGCGAATGAAATTGAAGAGAAAATATAAATTATCTTATTTAATTTAAATTAACAATAGATCATGAGTCTGTATTTTATATAAAAATATTACATATTACATGTAATATCATTATAACATTTGATGAAAATTTATAGATTTATTATTGATATAAAATAGTACCGTGAATGTACATAGAATTGGAAGAATAATGAAGAGGAAATTTATGAATCTACTATTTTACTTGTAAATTTTTAAAGTTAAGCAAAAAGGTGGAAGGTAATTAAATAGATTAGGATTTTAATCTAATAATTAATATTTATTTTATCTAATAGTTAACCTTCATTTTCAATAAGAATAAATTTGATTTGGTATGATTTTCCATATGTGAGTTTGTCCATTCTCACGTTTCAATGGAGAATGAATTATGGAGAATTGATTGTGAATGAGGAGAGAATGATTCCGACTATTCACGTTTAAAAAATAAAAACCAAACAAATGAATGATTATTCCGTTCCGTATTCTCTATTCATTATCCAAAAAATTATAAACCAAATCTTTTTGTCTCCCAAGCAACAAAGATCTTTTAAACCAAGTACACCTAAAATTCTATTTGCAGAAAACCTCAGGCGTTTCTTTTTATATCCTTTTTTTTTTTTTTTAAACGATGAAAACTCTGCCACCAAACCACCCATTCTGGGCCGCGTTGCAGGTAAAATCACCGGCTGTCTCAGGCTCTTACAAGAAGTGCACCCCCTGAATTCGAACCCAGAATCTCAAGGTGAGATCCTGGACCCTACACCACCAAGCCACACCCCTTGGGGACTTCTTTTTATATCCTTCATGCAAGAAATTCTTTAGGAAGATAAAACGAATTCAATTTCATCTCCAATCAGTCTCAAATTTATAATGAGAAAAAAGTGATTGATTTGTATTATAACATGAGTACATAATATATGTCTATTAAGCTGAAAAATTCAAAATACGAACCTAATAATATCTTAGTAAGCATGTTAAAATAATAATAAAAAAAACCTATCAAATAAATGGTAGTTATATTTAATACAATTATACATATCAGATGCTATTAGTTGGTGATACCATATTATTTTAAAAAAAAATATTAAAGAAGGTTCAAGAGATCTCTTCATTTTATATATTATATTATTTCATTATAAAGGAAAAGAGAATCAGAATATATCTATTACTTCTATATAGACTAGCTTTCGCTTGGCGGATCGTCATTGGATAAGAATAAGGCCCTTAAGATGATGGAATCATATACGAAATATGTGAGAAGAAGGGCCGAATGCTATGAGAATAAGATGTGGGAGTAAAACCCGAATACTATTAGAACCAGGTCTATAGGCTAATAGAACCAAACCCTAACTAGGCTAATAATTATATGAATTCTTTATTCATTCATGCCACCGTGAAAAGTCATAACAAAGACCTACTATATGAAATTATGATGTCTTGATCAAGTGAGTTAACATTTATTGAAGGTATCACGTTACCCATAAATCCATTATATCAATATAAATGATTTCAGAAACGGAAGAATTATCAAAACAACACCATACATCCGAACTATGTTAACACAAATGACTTTATCAGATCATATACTAAACGGACCCGTCAAAAGCCTGTGGAAACTATAGACCAACAAAAAATTAACTTGATTTTTTTTCCCTTTTTTTAAAAAACGTGATTCTTGTTTATTAAGTAGCTATCCTATAAATGATTTGTTTCTTTTTGCATAACAAAAGCATGATTCATGCATTAGCATTTGATAAACAAATTATATGTATGTTAGTGGTATTTCCCAAAGGAGATGTACAATATTTTATCAAAGGCGTATAAATATCACTCTCCTTTCGAGATTTAAAATATTTTGTTAGCTACTTTTGTTCTATTTATTTTGTCTTACATTATTGTTCAATAGTTGAAGGCTTTCATGCCAAGTTTATGCTTCACTTGAAGAAGGTGGAATGGATTAGATACCAACCTTAATGAACATTAACATCTGTCCATCAACCTTATTCTAGTGCATCATCTTAATTAATACTACCTAGCTAAAGTTTGACTCATTGACGGGGGCACTTACATTTTTTTTTTTTGGAAACGATGGAAACCCCGCCACCAAACCACTCATTCTGGGCCGCGGCGCAGGTAAAACCACCGGCTGTCCCAGTCTCTTACAAGAAGTGCACCCACTGGATTCGAACCCAGAACCTCAAAGTGAGATCCTGGACCCTACACAACCAAGCCACACCCCTTGGGGACTTATAATTTAAATTTAAGATAAAAAACAGCAGCAATGTGAAAAATCTAGTTTATTAATGGGATGATTTTGATTTGCTCCCATTAATAATAAAGAGTATCTATTATTTTTTATGAAAATCAAAATTTACCCTCCTTTTTAATTAAAGTTCTGGCTATGCTACTGCTCCAACATGAATAAAGGGAATAACATCTTTTTAAGAGAGGTGAAGGGATTCGTGGGAGATGGGATTTTTTTCCAACCAGATAAAGCCGACAATGAATCAAGTCTTTACCACCTCACTCTTTCGGAACTGTTATTCTATCAGAAATAAAACAAGACATTTCATTACTTTATCTTCCATCTTCTATTTTGACTTTAATTCGAACCAATCTAAATCATCCGTTCCCATTCTTAACATACCTTCTTTTCCTTCCAATATAGAGCATTAGTGGCCTTCGATGCAGTTTTCCCCAATAGAATACACCAATACTGAAAAATATAAAAATGTTCCAATAAATTGGCTTCCATTTGGCCAGGTCTTTGTTGCTTTAGAAACCATGACGGTTCTTATTTGTTTGTTGAAAATGGTTTCCAATATCTCAAAAGGAAAAAAAATAAAAAGAAAGAAAGAAAGAAAGTGAGATTGCAAACTTGCCAATAATCACAAATGGGTTGGCCTCACTTTTAAGCCATGTTTGGACAAGATGTATGTTAATTAGTTATTAAAGTGGATGAGTTATAATAGTACTTGTTAGTATGATTAGGCCAAAGTGCTCTAATCATGAACCCCATAAATACATAAGTGGGGGATTTGCAAGCATTTTATTAACTATCATCATTAGAATAATGATTTTGAGCTTTTAATTAACGGTTCAAAGAGTTTTTATTATCATGGGTTTAATCTCGCGAGTGGATGCCATCGTATATTTCTGCTTAGGAAACAAATCAAGCAATAAACATGTGGTTAGGTGCACAATAAAAGGGGTTTAGGATCCCCCGTCAGATTTTGATTTTAGAATTTTCCTGTCATAGTCTGAGTCCGAGTCTTACTCCAAAACCTCATCAGAATCTGACTCCAGAGCCTCCCATTAGAGTCTGAATTCTGGATCTCCCGACAGAATATCCATTTCAGACTTACCCCATGAAAAGACAACTATAAGTCTTGCGAGAAATTATCCCAGAATGTCAGCTTCTTATTTACGTGAATAAATCAAGAATGAGACAATCAAATAAAGTTCTTTCCATTTCTTGAAGCTGATTGATCACCTAGAATGGGAAAATCCCGAGATTCTTGTGATTGGGCTAGTTAATTAGGAATATGAATGTTATCGATCAGAGTTTCCTTGTAATGAAATATTATAAACAGTGGAAGAATCCCTAGAGAAATTGACCGATACTTGATTGTTTGAGAGACAATAAGAACTCTTTTTACTTGTCACTTAGTTACTTCATTTTATTGTTTGTGATATTCTTGCACAAATAATTGGCGCCGTCTGTAGGAAAATGAGATGAAAATATGTGTTTACGATTAATTTGATCCTATTCCTCGAGAATATTTTCCTTTTTTTTTTTCTGGACTGAAAAAGATCTACTTCTTTTTCCTCTTGTTTGCTACGTTCTCTTTCGTTATTTCAAGAATTACTCAATCGAGAAAAACAAGAATGGCCCCAAAGAACAAGGAGTTCAGAATCTCTACTTCGGCTGCTCACAAAGAAGATGAAGTTTCCAACCATCTGACGTCTGCGGTGCAACGAATGTCACAACAATGATGCACGAAATGATGAAACATGTAGAAGAACAAAGCCGCCAAGATGCAGCTGTAATGGAAGTAATGAAACAACAGTTCCATAAACATCTGCAGGCCATGGAGTAAGAAAACCATACGTTGAAAGCTCATATCCAAGAGGTCGCATAAGATTACAAACCAGAGCAGAAAGCCAGCTGAAGGTGACATAAAACAGGTCCAGAATATCCCAAGTTGCTGCGATTATGATTGCAGATAGAGGTGGCTAAAGAAACAGAACCAGAGACGAGTAAGGTCAAAATCCAAAGAAGAGGAGACCACATGGCGAACGAATAGAAGTAAGTACCTCAAGAGATATTGAAGAAAGACAGAGATATGTCTATTAAGAGAACTACAAATGATGAAAATACCAGAGGAATTCCACAATAAGGGGCTGTATTGCGAGTTCTACAGAAATATAGGGCACACTACCGCTGGATGCAAGAACTTATACAGTCAGATAAGGGAGACTATAAAGAAAGAAACCTCTTGAAATATTTGAAGAAAAAGAGCTCGTTGAAAGCAAGAGCTCTGTCTTGGGAAGTGAACTACCAGTATCATCAGCACTTAAAGCAAAGGCTGAAGGCGCGGAAATAGTTTCCTCATCTCGTGGCTACGATCATAGAACGAACTGTGCGTAAAAGCTAAGGATGGCAATGGGCAGGGCCGAGCCCGGGCTTTAATAAGCCCGGCCAGTAAAATTTTAGCCCGGTCAGGGAAAAGCCCGGCCCGAGTTTCTGCCGGGTTGGGCTTTATCCGGCCCGGTTTTTTAATTAAAAAATAAATATATAATTTATTATATAAATATAAATAAATATATAATTTATTAGATATATATATATATAATTTTAAGAGCCGGTCCGGGCCACGACTTATTATGTTGAGCCCGGTTAGGGCCCGAGCCGGGCCTCATAATCCAGGGCTTGGGTGGGCTGGATTGGGTCGGACCAAGCCGGACCGAGCTTTTCTGCCATTCATAGGAAAAACACATGGAGGATCATATCCAATTTTTATGGTATAGACACTGCATTTTTATGCACATCCCGATGATGAAGCTATTACGAGAACACCCTTTGAAAATTGGGAAATTGCGAGGATGAATGCTAGGAAAGAAAGGAACTCCAAGTATATAACTCAAAAGCCGGCCGGACATCACCTATGTCCGGCCTACCTTTCTCTAGCCAATACAACTAGCAGGATATTTCTTGAAAATCCTAAATCCAGTCGGACATAGCATGAATGTCATTGATGAGCAGATTGTCAATTACTAAAAATTCGGGATCTGATTAAAACCGGTCGAATATGTAATTCAAATTACCACCCCAAACTGATGGCGAAACTGAGATGGTGAACAGATGTTTAGAACAATATCTTACATGTTTTGCATCAGAATCTCCAAACAAATGGACAATGTTCTTACCATGAGCAGAATTTTGGTTCAACACCTCTTTTCACATTAGTGTAGGCATGACTCCTTTTCATATTGTGTATTGAAGATCCCCTCATACTATTCCCACTTACATTGGAGGCAGCTCACCTTTGGAAGCTTTGGATTTTGAACTGATTGGAAGTGACTCTATGTTGCATCAATTGATGGTAAATTTACAAAGAGCTCAAACTACATATGAAGAACATGGCTGATAAGCTCAGAACTAATAAGCAATTTATGGTGGGAGATTGGGTTTGGGGTGAAGTTGAAGCCTTAAAAACAACATTCCTTGGCCAAAAGAAATGTTTCAAAATTTAACCACATAGCTAGTTCTCGAGAGAGTCGACATAGACGTTTCAAAATTTAACCTAAAAATATGGTTCTCGAATTCAGAGAAATTTTAATTTTTAATGTATAATATCATATTTTTTTCATTTATCAGTAGCGATCTTATTTTAAAAACTCGCATATGATCATGTAAAATTTAAGACAACTCATGATCACTCGTGGATAACTAACACTATAAGTAATTGTAAAACAATTTAAGAAGGTAATGAATAAAACTCTTTTGTTTGTTAATTTTGGAGGTGTTCGTTAGCTCATCTCGAAAAGGGGGGAAGAAAACTATCAGATATGAAGGAGAAAGTGATGGCTGGATAGAAATCAAAAGCAAAGCTCATGTCTTTGTTAGAGGAGATCGGAACCATCATTCGAATGATGAGATTTATATGGTCTTGTACTGAACAAATTATGGTGATTACTACAATGATAATATATATATATATTTTTTTGGGTAACGATGGAAACCCGTCACCAAATCACCCATTCTGGGCTGCGGCGCAGGTAAAACCATCGGCTGTCCCAGACTCTTACAAGAAGTGCACCCCCTGGATTCGAACCCAGAACCTCAAGGTGAGATCCTGGACCATACACCACCAAATCACCCCCTTGGGGACACTACAATGAGAAAATGCTTAATCAGTCTCATAAGTACATGCATTTTCAACAAGTCTCAATGTTTAAACCTGAAATCAAATCAAATAAGGTATCTGAATGAAAACCAATAAGATGTGTATATACAAGTATGGATTTATAGTTTCTAAGGGACATGATTTGTTGGTGTATGGTTCGGAATCTGACTTGTAGGTTCTGAGTTTGAATTCAGATGGTGCGTTTCTTGTAATAGTTCGGGACATCCGGGGATTTTACTTACGCCGCTTAAGCCCGGGCCGAGTGATTTGACAGCAAGATTTTCAACTTTTCTAAAAAAAAATATGGACTTGTAATCGAATGGACTCATGTTTTGTTGAAGACATGAGTTCGATCATCCAAACTCAAAGTCTCATTATTCATAAGAATGTGAATATATGGATACTCATTTCCCGAATACTAGAGTAATTTCTGAGAGTTTGACCAAGATCTTTCTTTGGTGGATCACTTAGTGTTCAAACCCTAAAAATAAATAAGGATTAAAACTTCAAATCCCTTTTTTTAAGGAAAAAAAATCATATAGCATTAAAATTAACATCATGAATTTTTAAAACGGGTTGGGCTTCTTAGCAAAGCCCAACTCAAAGCTATGAATGTTCGTGGGCCTCCGGTGGGGTCCACCACTAACCGCGTGTCACTAAAAAAAATGCATCACAGGTCTCGAAACCAATCAAAAAGCTGGGACCCACAGGCGAACCATAGTAAGGAACTAACCGTCATCTCGAGTTAACTCAACCTCTGATCACGGTTAGATTCCGTCTCAGCTTTTGCTCTCCTCCAGATCTCTCTCTCTCTCTCTCCAATTCCAAATCCAATTCAAAATGATCAATCCCTAGTTAGGGTTTCCACAACTGAAAATCATTTCTTCACATTTTCTTTAATTTTTTATCATCAATTTCAAAATAATAATAATAATAATAATTGAGCTTAATCCATGGCTTTGCCAAGTTTTTTCAATTGAAAATTAAAGCAATTAAAGAAATGGAAACGCAGAGGATTATAGAATTTCCTCATAAAAACATGGACAAGCGTCCCAGAAAACGACCTCGTTTAACGTGGGACGTGCCTCCTCCTCTTCCTCTTCCTCTTCCTCTTCCTCCTCCAAAGGTACAAACTTCACACGCACCTTTTTATTATTTTAATTTTCAATATATTCATCGTTTCTTCTTATTATATATATATAAAAAAACAAACTTTATTAATTCGTGTGAGCATTTTGTTTATATGTTCTATGAACAAGTCTTTAATTTGAATTATCCAATCTTTAAGAAGTTGTCAATTGGATGATTAATTGTTATAGTACCAGAGTAATTTGTTTCATTATTATGTAAATTAATAGTAGTTTATTTTTAATTTTTTGCAATTTTTTTTTCTGGTGTAGGTTCTTCCAGCTATATATTGTGCGCAGGAGTTTGGGAATGGAGGATTGCCAAATTATGCTTGTTCGTCTGTCTTTTATGATGCGATTCCTCGCGCTCTATCACCTCCCTGGAGACCTGATGATAAAGATGGACATTACGTTTTTGACATCGGAGAAAATTTAACTCCTCGTTGTAAGTATATCTCAATCGTTTCAAACTTTAACTTCTCTTTTGCAGGAGTAGAAGAGAATGTAGTGTTACATATGTTGCACTCTAAATCGTCTCACTTGTGGATATTGGTCATGTTTTTTCTATTTTGGTCTGCTTGACATTGTAAATGTGACTCTATCAGTATAGGATTAGAAGATATTGCAGTGTGATTTGATATATGAGTTATGAGTGTGTGTTCTTGGCAATGTAGATATCTTTGTCTGTTCATTCATTGTGCGTGCGTTATTCATCTTTTGGATTGCAACTGTTTTTCTGGCTGGCCTATGGGCTGTATCCATATTCTGTTCACTGATACCCTTTTTCCCTCCTTTCAGACAGGATTCTCAGCAAAATGGGTGAAGGTTAGTATTTTCCATTTCATTTCATTATTTATTTTTTAATCCTTTTACTCTTCTCTTCATATGTATCTTTCAAATATCTTGTTTTCCTTGAAATGGATTTTTTTGTTTTAGTTAAGAGTGCTCTTTTTCCTCCTTAGTGTCTTCTCATCTGATTATACTGTTGCTGGGTGTCACTAATTTGTATTGAAATCACGAGTAATGATACGTTTTCAGGGACATTTGGGCAAGTCTTGGAATGTTTTGATGATGAAAAGAAAGAATTTGTGGCGATCAAAATTGTTCGCTCCATAAACAAGTATCGTGAAGCAGCCATGATCGAAATTGACATTCTACAGAGGCTTGCCAGGCATGATGTTGGTGGCACTCGGTAAGAATGTTATCTTTTACTTCTCTTTATTTATTCCAGAAGCTTGAAGTGATTTTTGTGTGAGTGGTTTTATTGCTGCAGTTGTGTGCAAATACGGAATTGGTTTGACTATCGTAATCATATTTGTATTGTAAGTATTTATTGGTATTTATGATTTGATTAATTTGAAGGGGCAATGAATTCCCCTATGTGCCTAAGTATTATGTGAGTTTAGAAACCCGCGGATGAATTTAAATTGTTTTAACAGGTATTTGAGAAGCTTGGACCAAGCTTATACGATTTTCTCCGCAAAAACAGCTACCGTTCATTTCCCATTGATCTTGTTCGGGAACTTGGCAGACAATTATTGGACGCTGTGGCATGTGTGTGGACTATTCTTGCTCCATTTTAATCTAACACTTGTTTACTTTATGCTTAAACATTTGGTCTAGTGTGAGTTGTTGATTAATCAGGGTTAATTCAATCTGCTTCTTGTTTAGTCTTTCCTTTCTGTATGTTTGCAGTTATGCATGACTTGCGTCTTATACACACTGACTTGAAGCCAGAAAATATTCTTCTTGTTTCTGCTGAATATGTTAAAGTGCCTGATTACAAGGTACCTTCCTCCCCAAGTCATGCTTTCTGTTTCCTGACATTTTGTCAATTGCTTCACTTGTGTTGCTGAGTGGATTATAATTGGATCAATTTTAAATGCTTTGGGGCGTATTTCAAATAAATTTATATAAGTTAAATAGCTTGATTTATATTAGAGTGACACCATTGCATATTTTGAATTTTATCCCAAGAATGGTTGGATTCAAGCGTTTAAATCTGATATCATTGAAGCTTCAAAATTCTAACATGATTTGTTAATTTTCGTTTGGCTGTGATTTAGTTTTTATCACGATCTTTGAAAGATGGTTCCTATTTCAAGAATCTCCCCAAGTCAAGTACAATTAAGCTCATTGATTTTGGAAGCACAACTTTTGAACATCAGGATCACAGCTATGTTGTGTCAACACGTCATTATCGTGCACCTGAGGTGATTTTAGGTAATGTCATGTCTCTGAAAATGTTGTCAATTATCTCTGTATTTCTTTTTATGACATGTCTGAGACTTTTGCTGCAGGTCTTGGATGGAACTATCCTTGTGATTTGTGGAGTGTGGGTTGCATTCTTGTGGAACTTTGCTCCGTAAGTAACTGATTCCTACCACCTTTTGCTTGAAGCATTTATTATTATTTATTTGGGAAGTTTAATATTTCATTTATTTTACTAGTTAGTCTTGGTGTGTGTTAGTGCTGGTATACTTTGTGTCCCATACTCCTCCCATATTAAGTTTACTATCACATATGGTTATGCTTATGATGGTTTAATAGTTCATTTACCAGATTGGTCACTATTTCATTAATCTGCCTGTGTTTTTACAAATGCATGTTAATGATGGAATGAATGCTTTCATACGAGGCTATGAGTTTGTATTTGTATTTACCTTTTCTTCTTTAATATATTTGTGAATAGGGTGAGGCTCTTTTTCAAACACACGAGAATGTCGAGCATCTTGCCATGATGGAGAGGGTTTTAGGGCCTCTCCCCCACCATATGGTGGTCAGAGCTGAGTAAGCACCATTGTTTTGCTTTTCTGCATGTTAAAATCTTCTATTATTTTCAGGTGGATGAAGTTCTTAGATTGTGCGATTGTGCCTGATCTTTTGCAGCCGTCGTGCTGAGAAATATTTCAGGAGAGGTGCACGATTAGATTGGCCTGATGGTGCGACGTCGAGAGAAAGCACGAGGGCAGTTTGGAAACTTCCCCGTCTCCCGGTAATTTGTTTGTAATCTGCCGCATCTAATTGCTTATGTGAATTCTATGGTGTCAGTCTTTCACACGTTGCTAATGTGTGTTCGTTTTTGTGCCATTGTTGACATTAATTTATTCCAATAAGATGCATATGCTATGATGCATTTTGTCTTTGTTCTCTTCATAGAACATGTTTTTGGGAGGACTTGTTGCATTTCCCCCAAGCTAATGAATAATGCTTTTCTCTGTAACCCTAATGTAATCTTTCCGTCCCCACTCGATTGATTTTTTTTTTTTTGAAAAGAAATTACTTTTCCATTTAATCATTGTCTTGAATTTTTTTTCTTCTCTTTGCAGAACCTAATAATGCAGCATGTCGATCACTCCGCTGGTGATTTGATTGATCTCCTTCAAGGGCTTCTTCGGTATGATCCAGCTGAGCGGCTCAAAGCCAGGGAAGCCCTAAGACATCCCTTCTTCTCGAGAGATATGAGAAGGTGTGGTTATCCTTTGTAATTGCAAATCCTCGTCTTTGTTAATGACTAGCGTGTTCAATTTTAGAAAAGAAATAATACGCAGCCGTGCATGCGGTGAATGACATTCTATTGTCTCATTTTGTTTGTGCAATTGCTGTTGTATAGTGAAATACATATTTTTCACCACTTGTCTTGTTTCTTTTTAACCCAAAAAATGATAATTGAGGTGTATCCACACCAGAGTTTCTGGTTTGGTTTGTGATATTTGTGAAGAGAGTAAAATATTTGTAATAAGTACCGATTGTACTATCGTTTTATTCACTGTTTTATCTTAGATGTGCTTCCAAGTGCTCAGAGAATTGGAGAGTGAACCTGGACATGGAAGCCTGAGTTTAACAATAAGTTCCTGGTAAGGATGGCAAAATCCGGATCCAGATCCGAAAATGTATTGGTTCATATGAGTCTGCTTTGGATCTCAGAAAAATCATCCGGATCCAAAAATCGGAATTCGGGCAAGAATCGGATTTTTTTCGCCATCCCTAATTCGATGTCTGCCACTGGAAACTGCAAAAAACTGTATCTCTATCCGACTTGGAAAGTCTACCTGAGGCTCTATTTCATTGATGGCTAAGGCCATAAACAGAGGTTGCTAATTTTGATTAATAAAAGAACCAAACCAAACCATTTCTATTTGATCTTTGAATATGAACAATCTTCAGTGAAAATGTGTTCTCCAATAGTAATCTAAATGTGAACAAACAGTAGTAACAGGGGACTATGTCAGTATCAAGTCTATCTGAAATTTCACTAACAATACTGTAATAATTTGTTTATAAAATATAAACTCTTTTCGACTTCGATGGACGTGATTTGATGGTTTCCAAATAATTTTATTTTTGTCACGTGAGCTTTAACATTGGGGAAATAAGAGGATAAAAAAAATAAAATTTGGACTTATCCACCTGTTACCCTTAAAAAATGTATAAACTATCTTTCATAGAAATAGGATTTTGAATGATTAAGTAAATAAACAAACTTTAATTTTGTTTAAATTAACTATATTATTCGTATGTTGATATGCATATTTTTTATTATAAGGCTTATATAACTATATTATTTAAAATATTTCATTTATTTAATATTTTTGTTTCCGTGATGTCGTATTTTCCATTTCCGTGAAAATTATCTATCCCTCTGAATCAACATTAAAATAATTATCCATTTTTTAGTTCTGTGCCTTATGGCTCTGCTGATGTGAAAATTATATTATGTGCCGGGTGTATGTCATCTCTATCACAGCAGGCGGGTCCCACAAACTGTGTGGGACCCGCCTGCTGTGCCCGCCTGCTGTGATAGAGATGACATATACACCCGGCACATGATATACCACCTCCTGCTGATGCTGATGTCATCACTTTCTTGCCCTGGATGTTGGTTTAGATTCTCTTAAAGTTATATTTTACTCTTAAAGTTATATTTTAGTATTACATTCAACCAAGAAAATCTGGATGCTTCACTTGCCAGGCTTTCGGCACAAAGATGTAGTACCAGACTCAGTAGATATTAGTTTATGTTATGCAAAATCCAAAACTCACCATAGTGAATAGGATTTTCATATTATTCAGGTTGACATATAAAATGGACATTATTAATAATCGTGTCAACCCATTTAATAATCGTCTCATATTTGTATTATACCACCTCAATTGGATTATTCGTTTATGACATAAATAATATTCGTGTAATCATATCAATACACGCGACACAAATATCCTTTTATTAATCTTATAATCAATTTAACTGGTAATTTTCACTAATCGTGTCTTGATCGTATCAACTTGTCGTGTCAAATATGAGTGGATCCGTGTTTTAATCGTGTCAAACATGAACCGGAACATAAAATTTGTATTCAGTACTGATTTGATTTTATGAAATGTAATTGAATTTTAATTTTTAAACCTGTATAAATTCACATAAGGCTAAATATATTTAAAAAAAAATTGAGCACAAATTAGATCAACACCTGATCCAAAGTCTTTTATTATACAATAAAATTCCACCATGCATACACGTATTATATTGAAGCTCTCCCCCAGGGGTGTGGCTTGGTGGTGTAGGGTCCAGGATCTCACCTTGAAATTCTGGGTTCGAATCCAGGGGTGCACTTCTTGTAAGAGCTTGGGGACAGCCGGTGGTTTTACCTGCACCGCGGCCCAGAATGAGTGATTTGGTGGCGGGGTTTCCATCGTTTCCAAAAAAAAAAGTATTATATTGAAGCTTCAAGCAACAGAAGTTTGCTGATGTGGTGGTTTTGGTACCACTTAATTTCTGTCATTGGGCCAATTTTTTGAGCATTATAAAGTCGGATTCGTGCCGATAACTTCAGATATTAATTCAAGATTGAAATATCTACGAATGTTAGTTTAGTAGTAAGTTACATGAAAAACTAATATGCATTCACATAGCATATAAACAAACGACACAAAAGAGAAACACGTGTACACAAAAATTCGGAGAATGGACAAATAAAATGGATAATCATACCATCCTTACATAAGCGGCTATCGAACACTGATGTACGATGCCGCACTAAGACTCTCGGATTATTCACTAAAAGGATTTTAAAGACATTTCACTTGCGGCATGATAAAACACATAAGAGCCGATACTTAAAAAATTCTCTGAGAGAATTCTGGAAATCCTCGCTAAAGAAATGAGAGAGGTGAGCAGTTCTATTTATAGCAAGAGGTGCTCACCATTGCTTGATTGGAAATTGCTCTTGCAATTTACAAATTATAGAAGCAATTTGCAATTTGATGAGTGTAGACACTGTATTTTTACGTATAACACGATGATGAGTCTCTTATGGGATACCCTTGAAAATTGAGAGAGTTGCAAGAAGAGTGTTAAGAAAAAAAAGAACTCTAAGGAATATAACCAAAAGCCAATCAGACATCACATATGTATGGTCTTCCTTCTCTCAAACTGGAATATCCGACTGGACTCACCCCATCCGATCGAACAAGTAACAACTGTCATTGAATGTTCAGATTATCAGTTACCAAAAACACGGGATCTGATTATAGCCGGCTGGACATAAAATCTATATTAGTTGAGACCATTAACAATGTTCTAAAGAAAAAGATAATCATTCAAAAGCCGTGATTGTCGTTTTGGTCCTACAAGTCGAGGCAATTTGATTGATCCTCTCTGTTTTGTTATACTTTAATAACACTCCGGTGGGTGCAGCAAATTTTTTGGTTTCACTCAAATTATTATGTGAATACTTTAGAAAATATTTTAGAAAATAATATTGTTTCTTCTTGATCATGCTTTTCATATTTATGTTTTTTCTTTTGAAATCGTTAGAAATCTCACCGTCAAACCATCTATTTTGGGCTTAAACAGAGTAAATAAAATCTCTGATTGTCTCAGATCCTTATAAAAAACGCACTTCATGGATTCGAACCCATGACCTGAAAGTATGATCCTTAACCCTACACCACAAAGTCACGCTCATTGAAGACCACGAATTTCAATATGCTAAAAGATAAATAATAATAAATTAAAATATGTGTTTTTATTATTTTTTTAAATGGGTAAGTTAATATTAACGTTAATACTCACAAAATCATAATTTCATAATATAAGATTATTTTTTTACATTAATTTATAATTTAGTGTTTGCTCCATTACTTATAAACGCTTATACTTTATCACAATACTCTCTATTAAACGCATTCTCATTATCACTTAGGAATATATATATATATGTTGTTATATTTTTTAAAATTTATAATGAACTTTGTAGCTTGTAATGTAAAATTTGAGGAATTTAACAAATAATTAAAACCTTTTTAATTAAAAAAATGATTATTAAAACCACATGCTTTGGTTCCATCAATCATGCAAAGTTTTAGATGTGAAAAATCTTTGGATCCCTTTGAAAAGAAAGAAAGAGAAGCTTCTCCATCATATTATTATTGACATCAATTATAATGTCATCGTTATGATGCCATTTGCTTTGTACACTGAACTAAAGGCTCAACATAGCCTGCACTCTTTCTACTCCCTAAATATTAAATTTTGTACAAATAGTTCATTTATATATAAAATAATAATAATAATAATAATAAGTATTTCATTTAATTTAATAAATTAACTATTTTAATCATAATGAACAAGTTTAGGTACTCATGAAATATTAAGGGTTGTGGTGTGGTGGTTGTCAAAATTTATTCACAATGATCAAACTGACCTGTTACATGTTAGATGTCATTAGGAGTCACAATTTGGGTTAAGATTCGTTTATTCGTTCGATTTGATTCGTTTTAAAGTGAATACATGTTTGGATTCGTTTAATAAATAGGTCAATTCGATAAACGAATCGAATACGAATTTAAGTTCATTGATTCGTTTATTCGCTTTATTATTTTTATTTAGTAGTTCTTGTTATTTTTCAATTAAGATTCGAGAAATTATAGCTAATTATCATAGAAAAAATAATATTTTTTATATTTAGTGAGGTATTTTTAGTAAATATATTAATTACATATAAATATTTATGAAGAATTAATGTAAATCAAGTGTGATAAATTATTTTATTAAATAATATCATGACTAAATAAATATTTGTATTCGATTCGTTTAATAAACGAATCGAATACGAAACCATCACATTTTAATTCGATTTATTTAATATTCGACATAAATTTAATTCGTTAATTTGTTTTACCACCCTTTTTTTTGCGTCCATTAGGGTTTTGACGAATGACTGAGCTCTAATCGTTCGCTAACAGTGCAACGCCAACAATGTTATTGTTTTTTGTTTTTGTTTTTTTTAAAAAAAAATTGAAATTAAATTTAAAGTATTGGGTGGGAAATGAATATAAAATTGATGCAAAATTTACATTAAATTTAGAGGTACAGTTGAGGTTGCTATAAAGTTCTAAAAACACTCTTTTTAGTTATATTTTCTAAAATATTTTTAGCTTCCCTATTTTTCAATAACCCCTTTAAAGATTATGCCTAAAAATGTCTTGGTCAAAATCTTCACCACCACCATCAACTTTGGAGATGGAAACTTGTCAATTGTGAGCTTCCAAGGTTTAATGCCAAGGAATTTGTCACCATTCTTCATGGCAAATATGTTTCTTTTATATTAGAATGGTTATGCTAACGAGTGCCTTAAGAGTACTTATTAAGAATTTATTTTCGGAAAGTTTTGATAATATTTTTATGTGAAATGAAAAAAACTGTCAAATTATTAATTACTTTTTTTTTTTTTTTATCACAAAAACTTTCTTAAAATAGATTTTTAACGAGTGCTCTTAGGACACTCATTAGTATTTCCCATATTGGACACTTGTTAGCTCCACTCTAAAAATTATTGTACTTTCCATTCAATTTTTATTTTAAAGTCATGCATTTATAACTAATTTTCTTAGCGGGTTCTAAGACCGTCCAAACAAGTAACTATTTAGGCATATTAAATTTGACTCGAAATTAGGATCTCAATCTAATACCAATAGTGTTTTATTTTTATTTTTGCTCAAAAACTTATCTCTAAAATTGACCCAAATAGCCTTCAACCAAGAAAACAAAACCTATTGTTATTTTTTAGGTACAACATTGAGCACTAAATTTGATAGGGCCATGCTTTAAGTTTTATTTTTTATTTTTATTCTTTATCGGTAAAGGTCATGCTTTAGAAACTCCCCAAAATTTAAAAAATAAATTTGTTGAATCTTTATCTTTATATTGTATTGTCGGATGTATTTAATTATTTTTTTATTAGTTTATTTTGATAATTAAGAAGTATTTTATTATGTGAAAAATGATTTGAGTTTGCCTATTTTGATAATTTTGAATTATTTAAGTCTTTAGGTATAATGACACAAACAGCCACAATTAAAAAAATAAAATAAAATAAGTGTTGGTCCTTGAGAAGTTTTTTCCCTTGTCCATTTAAAAGAGGTATGGACTAGTATTTATAACTTAGATTTCACCCATCCCTATTTTTTTTAAAAGGCACAAAAAATTGATAATGGATTCGAATCCGATAGAGAATTTGAGTTGATAACAGATTCGAATTCGATTTGATAATGAATCCGATAGTAAATTCAATTCAATAACAGATCCAATTTGATAACGGATCCGATTCGATAAAATTGATCTGAAAAATTTATGAATTCATATCGATTTTATCGAATTGAATCGAATAACTTAAAATTCAAATTAATTTTATCGAATCAGATCCGTTATCAAATCAGATTCATTATCCAATCGAATCCATTACCAGATTCATTATCAAATTGGATGCTTTATCGGATTCAAATATATTATCAAATCGAATTTATTCCACAACAAAAATTATGTCATTTAGCGTCGAAAATAATCGACTCCAAAATCTAAACTTTCGACGCAACTGTAACTTAGCATCGAATTAATTAGACGTAAAAATTGGACGCCCAAACATGGACGAGAACAATATTTAGCGTCGAATTAAAGAGATTAGACACTAAAAACTATCATTTTGCGTCCAATTTATTTCGACACTAAAAAAAGTTTCTGACACTATAGGTAAGGTATTGCGACGAAATCATTTGACGCTAAAAAGTAGACTTTTAGCGTCGAAAAAAAAACGACGCTAAAGTATATTAAAAAAATAATATTTGTATACTTACAGCGGTAATTTTTTAACTATTAGCGTCGAAGATAGTCGACGCGAAAAACACATTTAGCGTCGACTAGTTCGACGAAAATAGTTAACAAATGTGTTTTTTTTTAAAATAATATTAATTTACTGCTTTTTGGTTTAAAATAATTAATTTAATATTTTAATTATTTGAAAAAAAAATCCCTATTAATAACAGAATTACGAAATATTATAATAATTATTTTATTATTATATTGATTTTTTTTAAATACATATTATATTAAAACTATTTGTTCAAAATGTTTATACAAATAGATATAAAATTTATTGCTACTGTGATGGGGGGCGCTCGAGCCCAATGCACCCTGATTGAGTGAGGCCTCCAACATCTGTGGAAAGCCAGCATATGCTGTTCGAACTGCTCCAACTTCTTCTCGTGGTCCACCTTGACCTGTTGTAGCTTCTCTTTAGTATGCTTCAGCTCGTCTTGGGTGGTGACTAGCTTGTCTTGAATGGTGGCTAACTGGTCTCGAAGAGAGGAAGCATTGTCCGAATTAACAGTATTACGTGCAGATGACGTCGGCTTCTTACGAGTGCCAAGGCCGACGTTGTAAGCTGTCTGATTCTTGAAAACCAATTGAGACAATTGCTCATCTGGTATCGGGTCAGACCCTATCTCCTGAGTTTGATGTTGGAGTTCCATCATTTCGTTCTGTTTAAAAAAATAAGTTAATGTTAGAATTTGAAAAAAAATAACATATATAATAATTATTATTTTATTTTAAAAGCTGAAACTTACATAGCAGCGTTCAGCTTATTCATTTATCCATTTATTTTTCTCATTGTAATGCGTCACTGAGAACAAATCTGGAAATGATTGCACCTCACATGTGCTACTCTGTTAAAAAAAGAAAATACATTTAGTATTATTCCACATTAGTAAAAACAATGAACTGTTAAATTTTACGTTAGGATATATTTACCTCAGAATGTTCGGCACGATGTTGGATAAATGGATTCGAACCTCCACTGTGGTTAAAACACAAGTGACTTCGATTTTCCGTATTTGCCCGACATTTATCCTGCATTTAACAACATTGTAAGTACCGAATTCAAAGAGAATTATAAATTTCCGTTTATTTTAAAATTTACCTCGTGTAGCTCACATAAGAATGTCCAGTCTTGCTCATCTATAAAATCAGGCTTATGTTGTGGAGCATCTGAAGGTCCATGTTCGTCGAATATTGGTTTCAGGATTTTTGTCATATAATCCTTATAACTTTTCCCCATGTGGTAGTTAATATGATGTTGGACATTCACTTTGGTCAGATCGAAGACGAACCACTCCTACATGAATAGCAACCGAGTAAAAATAAGTATAAAATAAAACTTTTAACTAACAAACAATATCGAAAACTTAATATCGTAAGGAAACTCACAAGTAGCAAAGAGAATAGCTGGTTGATTTTCGTCTCCCACGGTATCTTTCTCCAAGAAACGTAGTTTTGGGGAGCTTCAAACCGAGCTGTAGCACATATGGCTGTAGTAAACACTGAATTATGTTGTCCGACTTGGCTTTGTCCATCATCTGATATCTCAATCTGGATCCGGCCGTGAGCCTTAACGTGCTTAGCCAACCCCAGACCACAGGTACGTCCTTGACCCTTCGTTGTACTCGACTCACCTGTGCTAGCAGAGACTCCATCAGGGCCAGTTGTCCTTGCTGATGTAGATGGAGTCGCATTAGCCCGTCTGCGATTGCCCGATGCCATCTGCAAAAACACACAAAGTTCAAGAACAAAGAAAATGACAGACCAAACATACATGGGATCTTTATCTTCAGGCAAATACTCATTGAAGAATCTAAATTTCCCACAAACTTTCTCACAAGGCCCTTTAAGTTTCCTCAAATTCTTCCCCATAAAAGAATCTTATTTCCTTAAACTTTGCCACACAATATCCCTACACCCTTTAGCAAACTCAACAATTGATACATGAATGAGCAATTGTATATGCTCTTAACAAGTCAGCAGAGTTTCAAAACTTGTGTAGTTTAGTGGCACACATAAAAATAATGAGCATTTGACCTGAGCTAAAAGGATTAAGACTATATTCAGTCTGCTATAAACCAACACTCCAATATGGCTCGTGATTTAAAAAATCATAGTAATAGAGAACCAACGAAGCAGTAGATCAAGAAATATGTTTACCAGGAATGTAAAGCTTAGAATACTAATTTCGGCAAATCAAACATCTCAAGAATATGTTAATGACATGAAACTGTAAGAAGCGTAAGCTAAAACACGTAGAAAGTATAGATAATTAATGGCACACACTTAATAGATGCAGAGTCCTTCATTTGGCATTTACGCACGCAAATAATAAACCATGTTATGTGTATACTTTATATGCAAAAATTTTAAGTCGAGTTTTCGGAAACAAAATCGATGGTAGAAACAGTGATAAATTATGACCAGAACAACAGCAATGCTGTTGTTCTGCTCCCAGAACAACAGTAAATTCTGTTGTTCTGGGACCAGAATATGCCTTCTAATTGATGCACTCAAAAGACTCATAACCAAAACACCAAATACATTCTCCATGACACATCATCATTGCATAATCAAATATCAAACCTTATTCTACTTGTCAAACAGTTAAAAGTAAGAACATTAGGTATGATTCCAGCATGTTGCATTCGTTCCAAGAACCTCAATGCCTTCATTGCCTTGGCCAACCTATTAACAACCCACCAAAATATGAATAACAGTACTTCATATCAACAAAATTAGGTGCAGCTCTTGCCTTTTGCATCATACTCAAAGCCACACTCTCATCAGCCAGAGATCTCAAAACAGCACAGACTAGCCTAGGCTTGAGATTTATTAGGAAGTTCCTAAGCTCCCCTTCAAGCTTTGGGTTCCAACCTAATCTAAGTTCAATCAACATACAAACTTCTCTAACTAAAGGGTGTCTAAATTCATCTTTCTCCAGTTCAACTCCCCTAATCTCCTCGGTTCACATGCTTTTTGTCGAAAGAATCCAAAACCATGAAATTATCATCATCATCATCAATACCATCATCTCCCTCGACTATTTCTTCATCACACTCCTTAAACTCATCAAATCTATCAAAATTACAAATTTTCTCCTTTTCCAGCCTCACAATTCTTACTATATTACAAAACCATTCAAGAATCACCAAACACATTACTATTTAAATTAGAAAATTGATCATTTCTCAACCATGATTATACACAACTAAAACACACAAAGACCAAGCTTCCAAAGACCAAGCATATTCGGCCAAGATTGAAGAAACTAAATTACCTTGATTTGCTGCGTGTCTCAAAGTTTCAAAGTTGAAGATTGAAGCTACTGACCGTCGAGAGAATGAGGGAAGCACCAATTCGATCTTTGAAGTAGAGAAGAATGAGGGGAAACCGAAATTAGGAATTTTAATAAACATTTAGCGTCAAATTATTTTCATTTTAGCGTCAAATATTTCGACACTAAAAAAATAGCGGTAATTAATGAAATTTTTTCGAGGGAAAATAAAATTTTTACCTTTAGCGTCGAAATATTTCAATCGACGCTAAAGGTTAACTTTTTGCGTCGACTTTATATTTCGACGCTAAATGTTATTATTTTAGCATCGATTTAGTAGTTCGACGCTAAAGCGTATGATAATAAATTATTTTAATAATAACAAAAACTAACATTCAACCATGATATACTAATAAATCATGACAACAACAACACCAATCATACATGATGATAGTAATTCAAAACAACAATCAAATTCATAATAATAGTAAAAATTATTCATTCATCACGTCATATACTAACTAGATTAGTCACTATTATCTTCGGTATTTGAGGATTCGTGACTGGACTCGAAGTCATCTTCAGTGTCAAATTCTTCTTCAATTGTTACTTCCACGCTAACTTCAGAATGAGGAATTATCTCAACGTCTGTATTATCTCGAGTTAATGTGATATTTTCAGGAACAGTGACATTTGGTACATGAAATATATGTTCAGGATTTTCGAAGTTGTCAGAGACTTCTTGTGTATCATCTGATATTTCAACACTATCTTTCTCATACGTGTCTCAAATGCCCATATGTTGTAACTTTTCTACCACCATCTATCTATTTCCTAACTTTGGATCAGATATATATATATCACCGATCGTGCTTGGGTACAAAAAATGTATGGATCATTCTTGTACCAATAACGTTGAACATTAATTGACGTTAGATGATTACTAACTTGAATTCTCCTCTTTCTGGCATTTGTGTCAAACCACTTGCATTCGAATAACACAATATGTCGTCTGGATCTGTATATCAACTCAATGACTGATTGCAACACTCCGTAAAAGTCAATAATATATTAGCCGTGTTCTCATTGGACTACAATTTCATAATTCGGAGTCACATGTGCAACATCTCGTTGCTCGGTATGAAATCTAACTTCATTCACAACACATTCACTGTATTCATAAGCCTGCTTTTGAGGCCCATAAGCCAAGGAAACCAACGATGATGACGAGTCCAGTTGACCATTTTGCACTTGGTTGTTTATCTAACAATGAGAGAAATATATGTGTTAATATAACAAACAGAAATATTTACTGTTAGGATAAAAATAAATATACAATGTTAGGCCTTACAGTTGTCTCAAACCATTTAGGAAATTCTTTTTTGTGTCTTCCATCAACGTTATGGTCACCACCACATTGTAGCATTGTAATATGTTTCCTACAAAAAATGAGTTAGGTTAATGTATAGCAAAAAAATATAGTTATGCACCAAAAAGACTTACGTTAAATACGGTTGCACTTCATCGTAATTACTCAATATAAACCAATGCGCACGTTGAACTTCCGCAAATGTTAGTAATTTGACACCTACTGCTCCAAATGATCTGCAATTTTGACGGAACACTGTGATATCTTGCTTATTACTTACATCTTCATCATAGTTTCGTGGCTGACGATTAAAATGAGTTTCAATATTCTGCATGTACATTGAACAAAATGTTATTGCTTCACTGATTACAACAACTTCTGCTATTGACCCTTCAGGTCACGCCTTGTTTTTCACATATTGTTTGTAATGTCCCAAAGCCCTGCAGATATGACAACAAGTTTGCATTAATAATAAAATTATTGCACAGTAAAAATTTAAGAATGTAATATTTAAAACTGTATAGTACCTCTCAATGGGATACATCCATTTGTAATGGACATGACCTCCCTTCCTAGCTTCATCCGGTAAATGCACGGCCAGATGTACCATCACATCAAAAAAGCGGGTGGCAAAATTTGCTCCAACTTGCATAGGATTATCACGATTCATCGCTCAAGTTCGTCAATAACAGATGTGGTTAATGTCCTCTGACATAATTGTTTAAAGAATCCACATAGATCAAGTACGACGTCGCATACATTCGGGGGCAGATAAGTTCGAATGCCAACAGGAAGGAGAATCTCAAGAAGCACATGATAATCGTGACTCTTTAACCCCGTTATTGTATCATCTCTGACCCAACGCCCAATATTCGATGCATAATCATCAGGAAATTTAACCATTTTCAGCCAATCACAGAATGATTTTCTTTCTGATTGAGTTAGCACGTAACTAGCAGGTGGCTTAATAAGACCTCAATAAGTGAGTTGTAAATGCAATTCACTGCGAATTCTAAGATCTTGTAGGTCCAATCTAGAATTTACTGTGTCTTTTGTCTTACCCAGAATATTGAATAGTGTGCCCACTAAACTCTCACATATGTTTTTTTTTTCTATATGTATTATATCCAAATTATGTCGCAAACTCATAGTCCCCCAATATTCTAACTCAAAGAAAATATTCTTTCATGTCCAATTCAACTCTTCAGGTTGACGTTTTCGTTTTTTATCTCTATTATTAGGATGTTTCCCTGGTGTGCTGTCTCTGAGATATTGATGTTGGCAAAGTATGTCGAATCCAGACAATGGACTGTGCATACTCTGAGGTTCTTGTTGACCGTTGAATAATTTACTCCTCCGCCAAGGATGACTCAACTCAAGAAATCTCATGTGCCCTGTGTATCCTATTTTATTCCGTAATCGTTGCGAAGGTGTTTGACCCGCACAAACTGGACGTGCCATGTATCCCTTAGTGCTCCATCTAGATAATGAACCATAAGCTGGAAAATCATTAATGGTCCATAATAATGCGGCATGCATATGAAAATACTGCTCGGAAGCTGCATCATAGGTATGCACACCCACATTCCATAATGTTTGTAACTCATCGATCAATGGTCTCAAGTAAATATTCATATCTTTACCAGAGGAACGTGGACCAATGATAAGCAATGACATAAACATGAACGGATCCTTCATACATTTCCACGGATGTAAGTTATATGGAATAACAATAACGGGCCACATGTTATAAGAGTTGTACATATTCCCAAACAGGTTAAAACCATCAGAGGCAAGACCTAACCTGACATTACAGGGGTCCTCAGCGAAACGGGGGTACATGTCATCAAATTCCTTCCACTTGGTTCCATCCGCAGGATGTCTAAGTATGCCCTCCGCACCGATCCTATTTTCATGATGCCACATCATGTCAGTCGCTGTGTGTCGTGACATGAATAACCTCTGCAGCCTGTGCGTTAAAGGGAAATATCGCAATATCTTTTAAGGCACTTTCTTCCCCATATCACGGACTTTGTACCGACTTTCACCACATATCGGACAATATTCAAGTGATTCATACTCGGCATGAAATAATACATAGTCATACTTACAAGCATGAATGGATTTCTACCTCATTCCCAGATCACGCAATATTTTCTTTGCCTCGTAATACGACTTAGGTAATTCGCTTCCGACCGGTAACATTTGCCCCACTTTAATGTGTAATAATTTCACAACGAAATTCAAGATCGACATTCCAACACCTTCAAATGAATTTTTTTTTGCCTCATCAATTAGTTCTTGTTTGGGCCAAATTTGGTCCAGAGGTAGTTTCGTCATTTTACTTCAGACCCAATACTGGACGCACCCCTGAAGCCTCCTAATCAAACCCCAAAGACATAATGTCGGCCCAGGCCCGATGAACACCAACACCCATAACCGAATGACCATCCACATGCCGGCCCACGTAACGCCTAAGTTCATAAACACCATTCATAAATTCAACAGTTTCCAGCCTACAACGGGAAAATGCAGTGAATATCCCTTATAAAGTCGACCGTTACCAAGACTCAACGGACGAGTAATCAAGTGCACACCCTCAGATAGGTATATAAGAAAGAAGGCTCCATGAGGACGGGGGAGCGGAGAACATTCTCTCCAGAATTCATATAATCACCATCCTATCGCCCTCACGGCATCACATGGGGATCAAGGTAGTCTCTAGCCTTGCTATTCCATTACTTACAGCTCGTCTTCACTACTGACTTGAGCGTCGGAGTGCCCCCGGCACCCACCACACCGGTGGGCAGAACTCCCGTTCACTCTACATATTTGTTTTGCAGGATCGCCAGTGCCCCATCCTCATGAAATCTCGATTGTAGGCCTCAGGCGAAAACCAGCGCCTACAGTTTGGCGCCCACCGTGGGGCCCTTGGCGATTCATTGCATTCAAAGATCCCCCCATCTATAATCTTTTCAAACACCCCTATTCATCAAACGACATAAATGAATCCAGTCTCCTTCATAGATATAAAAGTTGTGTCATCTTTTTCAAACAATATGAGAGGATTGCCATCTCCTTCGGGTGACACGAAAGGTTACATGAAAGAAGTGTCATCAATTCTAGACTCCATTCGACCATAATCTCATGGACCTGAATCAGGAGCAAGACACATCCCACCAATGGAACTATATTTCCTACCATTTACCTCACATGATGAAGCGATATGTTTGGCTTGAGGAGGATGTCCCAGTCGATAGTACCCGAATGAAGTCTTGGCGTGAATATCCCAATAAACATTACCAGAAGGTCATCAACTCCCCACTACATCCAAAGATCGCCATCTTCTCCAAACAACGAATAACATTTTTGTTCCTCTGGATGATATGTATGATTTATCAGCTCCTCCAGACGACATGGATGTGACGTCATCTTCCCTAGACTACATTGACAGAATTTCGTCTGCTCCATAAGACATGAAAGGATGTTATCTCTTTCAGACGACATGAATAAAAGGATTGCATTATTCTCTAGATGACATTAAAAGGACCTGTAGACTGGGTGGAGAACTTCTTGAACCTCCAACAGGTCCATTCGGTCATAGACTCAAGGATTCTTATCGGATCCAGAAGAGTGGACACTCATTGACCTCCATTAGGTTCAAAGACAATAGCTTCATGGACACTCCTCGGGTCCAGTCTACCGTGGTTCTATTGACCTTCGCCAGCTCAATCGACCCTTCGACTTAACAATATCAGGTGGCATGAAACATATCATATTGCATGCCTATGATTTGATATCTCCATTCGATTAAAAAAAAATGCCAGACGCATTCGAATTCTCCATGCGCACGAGGAATTTCCAATCTACGCTCACTAAAAGAGCACCATTCCTATGTGCGGGCTGTAAAAAAGAAAAAGAAGAGTAGGCCCATAGCCATGAAGTGCAAGATGCTAGAGAATGATCCATGTAAAAAAAGAGGTTTGTAAAGCCACTTGCCTCAAGTCAAATACGCTGATCACACATCCCACATCGCTTATTTCATGGGGAGCATATAATGAAACTAAGTGAAAATCGAATCTCATCGATGCGATACAAATTGTCGCCCACTCATCCAGCCGAATCTCCCCTCACACGTAACGAACCCTTGAGCATTATATGTCGTATGTTTCAAACTCATGATACCCAAGACAACTCCTCATTTTGCTCGTGAAAATCAGCCCAAACAAAGCCATACAGAAACAGCCCAAACACAAAGCCCATACCTTAAAGCCCGACCACATGCAAAAGAAAGCCACGCCTTGCAACCCACAGCCCAACCAAAGTCCCTCTGCTCCAAAACGCCCATTGCAACAAGCGGCCCAAGAGGGACAACACTCCACAGCGCCCAAAGCTTATTGTCCCACATCGATAAGGGCAATAAGAAGGGAAATTATTCTCCAACAAAAGCGCATCCCACATCGTTCAGGTTTTTGTTGCTAGAGCGGGACTCGTGAGAGAGAGAAAGAGAACTTACAGTAGATAGATATGGTAGAGGTTGAGCAGTATGTGTAAGAGAGATGAGGTTCGAGGCCAGGAAGCCATGGCGGTCGCTGTAGGGCTCGAACCATACATAGTTTGTCGAGTGGTCCATTTTTACTTTTTTTTTATAGGCAAAAATATGCTTGAGAAGTGATCTGACGTGTGGACGAACCAAACACACATGAAAAACATTTCCCAGGCTTAGCAGGTTAAGCAGGCCCAACAGGCCCAATTCCTTTTGCTGCACGAGATGACACATCCCAACAGCCTCCTTCACTTTTTGCATTCAAACTCACGCGACAAACAAAAAATTCCACAGATGTGACAACAATAAATTAGTCTAAAAATTCCAAACGATGTGGACATCATCCACAAATTATATATCCTTCAAAAGGCAGTATTTATAAAATCCTGCCCAGTCGACACAAAAGTTTATTTTCACAAAGAACTCATCTTGGCTTTGATTCTATAACGTGGATATATTGGAAGACCTTCAACTACCCATAAGACCTGATCCACAGGTCACAGCCTTTCTTATTTTGGAGAAAGGATCGGCTATTGGCTGAAGATCCATTTTACACGAAAAATAGTGATATAGTCTTAGCTCAAGGAGGAAGCTCCAGAAAAAGACACAACAACTGTCTCACTCGACACTACGGTGATATAGTATCAACTCAAGAAGGATGCTCCAGGAAAAGAAAAAACAATTTGTATCCCACTCGACACTACGAGGATGTAGTCTCGGCTCAACAAAGACGCTTCAAATGAAGATACATGAATGTCACACTGAATGCAACACTCAGTATGAGGTGATTGATCCACTCGACATGACACGTATGAGACTTCACACATATTTAAGATCTCGTTCGATACGACAAGGGTAGATTATTATATTCTTCAAATGACAAGATAAATTTTCATCTCATCCATATTACATGGATGGATTGCTACCAACTATAGACTCCATTCGATCGTAAACTCTCATTAACCTTTGTCAGCTCTAGTAGAGTGAAGATTGATAACCTTCATAGACCTTCAGCAATGTCTAGTAGTATGAGAAGGAAATACATTCAAGGACCTTCATCAAGTCCAGTCGACCGGGGACATCCCCCACGCACTCATGTCGAGTCAAGTTATAGACATGGATTAGACATGTCGCATGACTTATATCTTTCTGGTCTCATCAAGTCCAGTCGACCGGGGACATCCCCCATTGACTCATGTCGAGTCAAGTTGTAGACATGGATTACACATGTCGTATGACTTATATCTTCCTGGACTCATCAAGTCCAGTCGACCGGGGACACCCCCCATGGACTCATGTCGAGTCAAGTTGTAGACATGGATTACACATGTCGTATGACTTATATCTTCATGGACTCATCAAGTCCAGTCGACCGGGGACATCCCCCATGGACTCATGTCGAGTCAACTTATAGACATATATTACACATGTCGTATGACTCATATCCTCCTGGACTCATCAAGTCCAGCCGACCGGGGACATCCCCCATAGATTCATTTCGAGTCAACTTATAGACATGGATTACGCATGTCGTATGACTCATATCTTCCTGGACTCATCAAGTCCAGTCGACCGGGGACATCCCCCATAGACTCATTTCGAGTCAACTTGTAGAAATTGATTACACATGTCGTAGGACTCATATCCTCCTGGACTCATCAAGTCCAGTCGACCGGGGACATCCCCCATGGACTCATGTCGAGTCAACTTATAAACAACGACATCGGGTGCAAACGATTGGGTACTTCCCCAATGGCTCTTGTAGACTCAAGTTGATAACTTGACATTCGTTTGGTTCAATTAGTAGGCAGCATCAACGCTAGAGTACAGCTACATAATATGGCCTCGTCCCAGGCGACACATGCGTCAAGTACTCTCCAAGCCAATGACTCTTGACTTAGAGAGTATGGGACAAACTGTTTGGGCCAAATTTGGTCCAGGGGTAGTTTCTTCATTTTACTTCAGACCCAATACTGGACGCACCCATGAAGCCTCCTAATCAAACCCCAAAGACATAATGTCGGCCCAGGCCCGATGAACACCAACACCCATAACCGAAGGACCATCCAGAGGCCGGCCCACGTAACGCCTAAGTTCATAAACACCATTCATAAATTCAACAGTTTCCAGCCTACAACGGGAAAATGCAGTGAATATCCCTCATAAAGTCGACCGTTACCAATACTCAACGGACGAGTAATCAAGTGCACACCCTCAGATAGGTATATAAGAAAGAAGGCTCCATGAGGACGGGGGAGCGGAGAACATTCTCTCCAGAATTCATATAATCACCAGCATATCGCCCTCACGGCATCACATGGGGATCAAGGTAGTCTCTAGCCTTGCTATTCCATTACTTACAGCTCGTCTTCACTACTGACTTGAGCGTCGGAGTGCCCCCGGCACCCACCACACCGGTGGGCAGAACTCTCGTTCACTCTACATATTTGTTTTACAGGATCGCCAGTGCCCCATCCTCACGAAATCTCGATTGTAGGCCTCGGGCGAAAACCAGCGCCTACAGTTCTCTAAATAAATTTTGATAATTTCCATTTAACACTGGCATGTCACCACTAACACTATGACCAAGTTGTGGACCTTGTAAGTCATGCAAATCATCAGTTATCTCATCGTTTGCAGGTTGATTGTAACTACTGCTCCCTTCACCGGAATCAATAAACCGTGACTGAGAATTATATTTCTCACCATGATAAATCCATGTACGGTAAGTTGGTGATATTCCCGGCATGTATAAATGATTATGAACTTCATCTAACTGTTTCATTTTCCTATTCAAACAATTTGTACATGGACACCGAACACGACCTTCTGCATCAATGTGTTGCTTTGCGACTTCCATGAACTCATACACTCTATTACGATATTCAACACTCAATCTATCCAGCGAGCTCATCCAATTTCTATCCATTTCAGCCAAATACCTAAATATAATAATATAATTATTAAACATCATATTACACTCATTAACAGTACTACTTCGTTAATTATTTATTTAAGCTGCATATACATATATATTTAGTTGATAAATTAATTAGTTGACAGAAAAAAAATATTTAGTTAATTAACTAATCTACATATACGAATCATAAACCACTAACAAAAAGTATATAATAAACATAATCATAAAAAATGAAAATAATAAAGAAATATGAAATATTTAAGTCAGATATATAATTATTCTTTGCAAATATCAAGAAAAATAATAAAGAAATATGAAAGAAGATTTACCTTATGGAAAATTAATTACAATTTTATTTAAAATTTGTAGGAGAGTTTTGAGGTTGCAGAGGAGAGAGTCTCAGATTGCAGATGATGAGATTGAAGAGGATGAGAGAAAAAACAGAGGGGGAGAATGGTTGGTGGCATTCTGCATTTTAATCAATTTTTAACGTCGAATCCCAAATTTCGACGCTAAATTACCGATTTTTAGCGTCGAATAAACAATTCGAAGCTAAATGTCGGGATTTTCAGCGTCGATATTAAAATTAGACGCTAAAGATAAAAGGATTGTCAGTGGTATCTTCATAGACCTGTAGCGACGCAAATTCGTCGACGCTAAATGTCAAATTTTCGGCGTCGAATACGTGTTTTGATGCTATAGGGCTTATTTTTAGCCTCGAAATAATATTCGATGCAGAAAAGTTGAATATTTGGAGTCGCTTATGATTTTCGTCGCTAAAATCGTGATAATTGGCGTAGAATAATATTGCGACGCTAAAAGTTATTATTAGCGTCGAAATAAATTTCGACGCGAAAGTATTTGACGCTAAAAATCCATTTTCTTGTAGTGTTCGATTCATTAAGATTTCAAATCGGATCGAATAAATCCGATTCGATTCGATAGTTATCAGATCAAGTCCGATCCAATTCGATAAGAACTCAAAATCCGATCGAACCAAACAAATCCGCTCTTATCGAATCAAATTCAGATTCGCTCCGATCCTATCCGAATCTGATATTGCCCACCCCTATAATCGAGTGATATTATGAGAAACATAGAGTAGTTGAGTGGTGATTATCATTTAAATAAACTATGAAAGTTTATGCATGTTGTAATCTATCTTAATTAGAAAGATCTATTAAGGTAAAGCTTTGCATCAAGTGATTTAAGAATAATAATTAAAGGGAATTAAGTCAAAAGGCAACTAGTAACACCTATAATTAGCAAGCAATTAACTTACTTGAAATTGGTAATCCATCAAAACAAACATCTCAATTATTGCCCTAAACCTTGCTTCATTGACAAATTTTGGAATAATCATCGATGCATGTAAATTTTTGTTTTTGAATCGTTGGAAATTTCACTGTCAAACCATCAATTTCGAGTTTAAGTGGAACATGTAAAACTCCGGCTGTCCCAAGCTCTTCCAGAAACGCACTATCTGGATTCAAACTCAGAACCTCAATATAAGATATTGAACCCTACTCCACCAAACCACGGCCCTTGGAAACAGGTGTTCTGTACACTCACTATGAAAATATTTATCAAATAATCTGATTCTTAAAATAATGAATTTGTAAGATACCTAAAGAACCTTATATTAAAATATTTATTTTCAAAAATACCCTTACAATATAATTTTATTTTATTTTTATAAATTAAACAGAAAATATATTAGCTGTAATTGTTGCCGCTAGATACAGAAAGTCACCCAACAACGACACCACCAACACCAATGAACTAAAAATTTCACGATCTCCTTCACAACATATTTATAACAAACTTTCAATATAAATTATTTAAAAAAGTGATTCTCTTATATTCTGGATTTATCAAACACCTTATCAAATTATTTTATAAAATTGATTATTTAAAAATCCACAAAAAACTTGATCATTTGAGAAGTAATATGTGATCCCAAACACACAATAAACGATGAGTGGATGACTCAGCGCACGAGATTTTTTATACCATGAGATTTGAGAAGAATTCAATATCTACACAGTCTTATTATTATATTTTTACAAAGCGATTGTGTCCACAACTCGATCATGTGACTTTCAAATCACAAAAAAATAATTTTTCCGTTACATCAAAACTCATCATCATTATCCTAAACAGATGGTACACATAATTTCCCATATCTTTCTTTTTGATCTAAACAAAGATTTGTCCTATACCTATTTCATAGTGCCTATACATAATACATTTTTAATTAATTATCTTCTAAAGCTTCTATTATTACATTGTTAGGTTATCTTAACTTCAATTTAATCCCAAGTCTAGAGAAAGCTCAAAAAAGGTTGTATTTCTTCACTTGTACACGCAACATAATTAAAAAATAATTGTCCAAAAAGATGATAATAACTGCATAAACAAATTATTGACAATGCCAGCACATATTTTAACTTTTAAGCTTGGTAGAGGGCTCTGAGTTTTTGTGTTGTGAGAGCAAATCTTTTATTTCTTCAACTAATATATATATTGGAATCGTTCAAAATCTCACCGTTAAATTATTTCTTTCGGGCTTAAACGGAGCAAGTAAAACCTCTGACTGTCTCAGACTCTTACAAAAAACGCATTTCCTGAATTCGAACTGACCCTACACCATCAAGCCACGTCTGATTGAGACTCTTCAATTATAATATACATTAAGGAAAGTCTACATAGATTTTTGATGCAACTATTTTAGGAATGTATTTCAACTATATATGATACTTTGAGAAATACCCATAAACTATGATACTTTGAGACATGCTCATTCTTGGTATTATACTATTTTGATGTCATATTGTAGCACTAAGGGTAAAGAGTGTCAAAATCTCACATCACCTAATAAAAAATGATTGTTGGGTTATATATGATTAGCACCTTCTAAAATAGTATGAGGTTTTTGGGTGGATATTAAAAAAAATATATCTAAAGGTATATGCCTGAAGAGGCAATAACATAATATGCGGGTGTGAACCATTAAAATGATATTAAGTATTACAAAAATCGGATCGGTGATCTAAAATATTAAATAAATCACTGTTTCAATCAGTCAAATAATTTTGATTGAACCGATAAAATCGAAGACGTAATAAATAATTTAAATTAATTAAATTTTAATTTTTGTTTTTAAAAAAAATAATTTAAGAATTGATTATGTTCACCGACTTTGATGAATTTTTTAATATTCTAATTTTTAATATTTAACCGAACTGAATTCACAGTAGATTATTGAATCGATCCATTTCAAAATAGTGAACGTTACCTATCTCGCTGTGTGGGACAGTGAGCCCACAATTTAGGCTGCAATAGCCACCCATGAGGCTGTATATCTCTTACGAGGGATAGATTAAAACAACTAAGGATAAGGCTATTGGGTTAGATATGGTTTTTAGACTATATAGTGGGAGGCCTTTTTGGGTAGATCTGAAAAGAAAAATTATGTGAGCTAGAGATGATAAAATGAGTTTATGAGTCTCGAATCATAAATAAATCGGGTCAAAATTTGATTCGTTTATTAAGTGTGTTGATTCGAGTTGGACATATTTATTACATGAATCGGTTTTCTAAATCCAAACTCATTTAATTCGAATATAATTGAGTCAAATAAATGGATCATGACACAAATTATCATCTATAGTGTGAGCCTATGTCACACCCGTCCCCTTAGGTAGAGTATGGGTGAGACGGAGACTAGAAACTGGCAGAGTTTCCCCTGTAATATGGACTAATCCTCCAAATACAAGGAAAAATCTAAACTGAAAATAAAATATCATCATAAAACTAGGATCTCCATGATCCAACTCAACATAATATCCATAAAGGAAACACAATAACCTCAGAATCAATTAAAGGCTCAATGCCTATAACCACATAACAAATTCTCCCAAGAAATACATATCTAGAAATACAGTCTCAAAACATAATAAAGACACTCTACTGTTGGCACAAACTTTCTCTACTGGCAGGAAATGATGACGAAACAGTAGATGGAAATGATAATCTACTAAACTGTTGAACCTGAAATGTTAAGGAAATGGGTAAGCTCACGCTTAGTGCAATGGATCACAGCTTAGTGCCGTGGATAATCAAGTAACAAAGTGGATCGAACAAGTCTTTCATAATATAAATAAATACATAAGCTGTAAATTGATATCTCAAACATTTACTTGAAATCGTAAATCTTATTTCTCATAAAACTCAAATCATAAATCTCATTTCTCATAAAACTCATACTGCTCAAAAATACTCTGTAATGATAAATCTGTTTATTTATCTATATGCACAACCTCATGTCAAATACGGCAAAGCTGGCAACATGGGGCTTCCCCACGGCAAAACTGGCATCCGGAGCAAACTGGCAACGTGAGACCTTATCTCACGGCAATAACTGGCAACATGAGACTTATCTCATGGCAATAATCTGGCACATATAAGTACACGGGGTGCATCCTAACATAAAAATCATTTCCAAAATCCATGCTCATATATCTCAAATCATGCAAGTTTCTCATATATCACAAACACATGATTTCAACATAATCAATATTCGATCCATACCTTATAGCAAAAATATAAACTTTCTAAAAACAAACTCATTTAATGCATTACCTTAAAATTCATTTAAGAAAACATACATACTATATACTTTTGAAAACATCAATGTTACAGGTTATCCACGCACCTGGTGAGCTGACTACTGAGAAATGAACTATGCAGCAGGACCGTCCCTGCTTATGGTATCACGATCACCTACAGAGATAAAAGAATTACTATAAGGAACATAATCTTAATCTAGAAAATGTGATAGAACATGAAAGAAACGTGATTCGGTCGCTCTCGTAAACTTAACGAAAATTAAGATTCGGAGGTCCGTTACTACTCGGAATAGTCTGAAATTCGCGGAGGAGACTCGGGAAATCGGCACGAAGACACTGTCCGGCGAGTGGTTGCCACGCGCCGTTCACCCAAGCCGCGCGTGGGCCTCACGCGCCGCCACATAAGGCGCGCATGAGCGACACGCGCCCGTCGGATGGGGAAAAATCCGACGGCCGTGCATTCCTCTCCCTCTCCCGGATCTAATGCCGCTGACGGTTCGTCGATCGGAGTTCCGGATCAACGGGAAATCGAGAAAAACCATAAAAAGTTTCTTACCGAGATCTCTTCAAAAATTGGAAGTTTCCCAAGATGAAATCACCACCAAAATGATCCTCTCAACGAGATCTACACTTTTCCTTAAGGACTCGGTCGGGTTTGAACTACGGATCGGGACCGAAACTTCTCTTTTCTCTCTTTTCCTTTTCTTTCTCTTTCTTTCTCTCTCCCTCACGTCTCTCTATGACTTTTCTTATCTTTTTTCTTTCTTATCTTTCTATCTTTCTTCTATTTCTATCTTCTATTTTTTTTTATTATTAAAGGAAGAGGTGGCTGCTGAGCGAAATTAGGGTGTGCGTGTGTGCGTACAAAATATATACTTATACGTCAAAATTCGTTTGCCACACTAAACTTGATCTGAACCGCATTTTAATTCCAACTTCCACAAACTTATAACTTTAATCCTTAAATTTATTTGGGGTGTTACAGCCTAAGTGTAAAGCGAACAATATTATACTGTATGAGAGTATACCATTATAGTCTATTGACAATGTTTTTAGAACCGGACCAAGGGTCGAACAGGTGATGTAAAAAGTTCAATAAGTCATTGGTTTGACCAGTTGAACCATGTCGAAAAACTGTCAAATCCAGATTACGTAATAAATAATTTTATTTAATTAAAAATTAAAAAAATACAAAAATGGACCGGTCCAGCCTGATTTTTATTGGTTTTTTATCGAATCGGTTTTTTATATTTGGCCGGACCAGACTCATGATCGGTTCCCGATTCAATCAGTCAGTCGAACCGGTCGATCCGGTTCGATTCTTAAAACATGGATTATAACATTCTTTGTGGTGTACTATGTGATGTAGTATTTTTTTTTTAATAAAAATGAAATAAATAAAATACTTGACACGCCGAGATAAATTATGTCCTTATTTGATAAACGATAAAGTATATGGGTCCAAATGTAATTTTCATTTTCCATTTTTTAATGCGGAGTGTGAAAATTGAAAACTCGGATGAGATAAAATCTGAATCCCGAAAACTCGGATGGTCCAGGCCGAGTTCGACATAGTCCCCTATTATAATCCGGGTTTCGAATGTAAAATTTGGAAGTAATTTTTTTCAGATCCAGTCCAAATTTAATGAAAACCAAATCCAGTTTTTTTTTTTTTTTGAATTTCTTGAATGGTTCATATCTAATTGTTTTTTTTTTATATTTTTAAATTTAAGTTGTTATTATTATTATTATTTTAATGAAATCCGAGTTTGAACCCAAATTTCATCTTTAAAATCGAGTCCAATATGAGGAAAATTAATCTGAATCTATAAATGAGATTGCAAAAGACATATCCAAACTGAGAAATTACCATCCCTATATATATATATTTTTTTTATGAAGAAAAATTTAAGGCTCTTTTTTTTTTTATTTTTATTTTTATTTATTTATTACATAATCACCCCACCTAAACTCTAAATTAAATGTATTGTCTAAAATTTGAACTCAGTGATTTTTTTCACAAGCTAATCTATCTCGCGAGAATGATTGCCATTAGAGATGGTAAAAATTGATATTTTTTAAATTCTTTTTTAAATAAATGTGAAATCTATGTGTGAACGACTCATTTTCATCTCTGAGCACAAAAAACCACATTATTGTTACTAAATAAATAAATAAATGCCAATGGGTGTGTAGTGGTAACCGGTGAGAGACATGGGTTCGAGTGCTCACAAAAATGATCGAGATTCAAAATTTTCTTTCATAGGTTAGGGAGAGTCTGGAGTAAGATTTTCTCCTGTATGAGAATTGATTTTCAAGCCGTCTCGGTTGATTTCTGGCAATGTCATAATTTGTATGTATCTAGAATCCCAGTTGACATTTGTAATAATTTTAAAATAAATAAATAAATAAAACATGACGTGACACTCCTAAGAAAGCGACACGTGTAGTATAAGGCAGGGTCGAGTAGCCCGCCCCGCGCAGCGCCCCTCAGTTCTGAGTCAGTCTTATCGGTATTCGAATGTTCAAAAAACACCAAAGCCGTCAACAGACACTCAATTTCACACTCACTGACTCCATTTTCTCTCTCACTTTCTCACCTTCCAAACACATTTTTCACATCCACTGTTCTAACGGCACTCTCTCTTCACCTTACGCCGTTCCGTTTTGAGCTCACAGGCTCTACTCTCTCTCTCTCTTTTTTGTTTAAGATCTGGTGAGCTGAAATTACATGGCACATTGCATGATCTTCTTGGATCCTTGATTTTCCATCTGGATTTCTTTCGCATTCGTGTTCTTTTTCTTTTTCCTTAATAACAAATCATTTTTGGATATATATTTTTCTAATGTGTGTAAATGGAGACGTTTCAACGACCAAGGTCAAAGATTACGAGTCTCTCTGGTGATTTCCTTCAACCTGCATTCCGAGAAGAAGGTCAGTTCCTTTTCGCTCTCCTGTTTCAAATTCTACTGTTTGGTTCCCGAGAAAATCGAGGGAAAAAACATATATATTTATATTAAAAATTTTATATACATTTAATTTCAGCTAATGGAGCTATTTCCTCTTTTCATTATCTAGCCGCCAATTTTGTGAAATTTGGCCTGAGATCAATGTTTTCAAAAATTTTCTTGGCAACCAAACAGAGTTTTCCCTTCCTCGTTTTCTGGCTTTATCTAGCAGTTGTTTGCAATTTAGAGGTCAAAAGCTAAGTTTTTATTTGGGCTTTGCTTGATTGCTTCTACTTTTGATAAAGTATGTTTTGTTTTTGTTTTTGTTTTTTGACTGCTTATTGACTTTTTCTATAGTGGCATCAGCATGTATTGGTTTGTTTCTTTAATAAATTCTAAGGCAATGATGAGATATAATTGAAATGATTTGTCTTTAATCTGTTCTCTTTCATCTATGTAATTACTTCTCCTTGATTTTTCTTTTAATAAGTTTTGGCAAGGTTTGATGGACAAATTATTTTTATTTTTAATTCAAGGTTGGTAAGTATTAAATTTTACTTATATAGTTCAGGCTTTTCCATTTATTAGTTCTGAAAAAACCATCCTAATGTTGTTGATAGGGATTAATTTCCAGGGAACAGGCAGTCACAAAAGCAGAGAAATTTCCCAAAATTGGCCTCTGATTCTAGTTCCAGCAAGAGTGATACTACAGATGATGATTTGGTGCGTTGATGTTCCTGTTTTTGTTCATTAAGCATATGTTTTTGAATTACTCGTATTTTCGTTTTCACTTTAAGCATCTTTTCATTTTGTTCTAATAAATGGACGGGCAATTTTAAAGGAATGTATTTGGTCCTTGTAGTTGATGTTTGAGTTTGGGAGGAGATCTTCAAAACAAGCAGTTAGAACACCAATGAAGAAGTTGTTAGACAAAGAGATGTCAAGAGAAACTGAATCCAAGAGAAGATCGCCTAGCGTAATTGCCCGATTGATGGGTCTTGATGGGATTCCAGCTACAAAAGCTAGTCATAAACAATGTAAAAGATCTGAGGAGAATTATCAACCTTGGACAGCCTCGGCAGAGAAAGCTCAAAGGAGTGCCACATCTTCTGGCCGCCGATCTTTCAGGAAGAGCTCGAAAGAGGAGCCAGAATTTAAAGATGTGTTTGAAGTTCTAGATACATCGAAGATGGAGACTTGTAGTAACTCAAAGCTTTCTGAGGCTCAGATGGTTTTTATTAGGCGGAAATTCATGGAGGCAAAACATCTTTCAACTGATGAAAGTTTTCAGGATTCGAAGGAATTCCAGGATGCACTTGTGCTGCTAGACTCCAATAAGGATCTTCTGTTGAAATTTCTTCAACAACCAGATTCATTGTTCACAAAGCATCTGCATGATCTAGATGCCTGTCCCCAGTCCCGTTGTGGTCATATATCAGCAATGACACCATCACATGCTCGAAAGTACAAAAGCAGTGATCTGGGTTGTAGAGCAGAGAAAGAAACTCAATGGAAGCAGCACAGCAAATCTTCTCAGAAGCATCTAGATAGTCTTTCTAGTCACTCTTCCAGTGAACGTGCTGCTCAGAGTTTGAATAAACCGATAATAGTTCAATTAGAACGGAAAGAAGACCTGTCTGTTCTTCCTACAAGAATTGTTGTCCTGAAACCAAACCTTGGAAAGGTGCAGAATTCTACTAGAACTGTTTCATCACCTCATTCTTCTCATGCTTATCCATCAGATCCTAGGAAGCACACAGAACTTCCAGGCATGAAAAATAGAGAGACAGAAACATGGGAGAAGAAAAACATTCCTGATGATGTAGATTATCTGAGAAATAAGTCCAGAGAGTCAAGAAAAATGGCCAAGGAAATCACTAGGCAGATGAGAAATAATTTAAGCAGTGGTTCCATGAAGTTTTCAAGTTCTGGATGTAAAGGATATGCAGGGGATGATAGTTCAAGTAATATGTCCGGGAATGAGTCTGCCAATGAAATAGAGGTTAAAACAATGACTTCCAAAGATGGCTTTGTCAGGCATCGCATATCCAGGTCTTCTTCGTCCCATTCTTCAGAATCATCTGTGAGTAGGGAGGCCAAGAAGAGACTATCAGAGAGGTGGAAAATGTCTCATAAGTCTCAGGAACTAGAAGCGACTAATAGGGGCAGCACATTGGGTGAAATGCTTTCTATGTCCGACAGGGAAGTTAGGCCTCTAGATGTGGATACTATGATTGGTCAGGAAGGATTCGTTGACAAATGCGATGGCAATAGTGGACCAGCAGGGTGGGTTGAACCTTTGGGTATTAGCAGTAGGGATGGCTGGAAGGATGGTAGTATTAGAAAGCTGACAAGATCAAGATCTCTTCCTGCTTCTTCTACACTTCGAAGTCCGAAAACAAGCATGTGCTATGAATTTCTTCGTGATGAACGCTATATTATACCAAAAGAGACCATAAAGAGCAGAACAGGCAAGGTGAAGGGAAATTTCAACCAGAGAGAGGGTTTATCTTGCAGAAGTTCAAGAAGATCCAGTCATAGGAAATATCTGTCTTCCCAATGCACAAGCAGGGAGAGTAGTTTCTCCTCACCAGATACTCACTTTCCCTGTTATCAAGTTGAGAGCAACTTCAAAGAGGATGACCCATCTGAAGAATTTGTTATGGTCTTCGAGTCATCCCCAAGTATTGTTGTAGAAACAAATTCAGCTCCTGGGAATGTGTTGGATGTCGGACATGACAATACGATCATACCTTCCGGATCACCAAATGCAGAATTCCCAGCTATTTTATTGCTTAATGCTGATTCGTCTACTGGTGACTCGGATATTTTAAGTTCAAAGGTGGGGATTTGAACTTTTCCAAATGATTTTTATATGTCAAGCATATCATAATTGCAGTAATACTAAGCTTAAAAGTTGTGGTAGTTTATTCCTTTCAAATAACTGATAAAGGCCTTGACTGTCATCTTATCTATTCATACACTAACATGCCTAATCAGAATGATCAGATGCATTTCACTCTTTTATCAGCAATCTCTGATAGACCATTAGCTGTGTTCATCCCTTTTCTTCTCATGGATTATGCATGTGCATCAGTGCTAGTTTTTATAAATGTGGATTCGTACAATAATATTACCCTAGATTCCTTTCTGTTGCCTTTTGATATTACTATGTCAATAAATAGTAAGAAACTTATCCTCTTTCTCTATCTCGCTTATCATAAACAATCAGCATAACTGGTTAGATACTCTCAAGATACATCCTCTAGATTTTATGTAATTATCTCTTTCATTTCTTCGCTAATGGAAGTTGAAGATTATTTCTTAGTTAACTATTAATAAAGCTTGTTTGATGAATTTCTTTTAATTTCAGTCTTCGTTGATATTCCAGGAACCATCAGATGGGCCATCTAAGGAAGTTCCTTTGCTTCAACCCATATCTGAACTAGAATCTCCAGTAAGCTCTAAGGAGACCAATCAACCCAGTCCTGTTTCAATACTGGAAGCTCCTTTTGTAGATAATTTGTCATGTGGTTCTGAATACTTCGAGAGCGTCACTGCTGATCTCCATGGTAAAATAAAAATTTGTTACTTCACTTATTATCCGAAGTAGTTTTGCACCAAACTGGAGACTGCAATGATAAACATTTCAATTTCCACATGCTTTATAGGCATGCACTTTCATTTAGATTGTCTGTTTACTAAAATGTCATGCAGCTACTTGCTACTAGAGCTTCTCATCTGATTATTTAGAAATCGCTGCTATTACTTCTTTTTGCTTATTTGGAATCTTGCTGCTTCATCATTGCTTGAATTTATTTTAGGTAGTTAGGATCAGGTTGTGGATTAGGTAGAGAATAAACAGATTAAACATTAAAACTATACAGAGTGAGTTATAAAAAACATGAAGTCAGGAAACATGGAAGAAATGACAAGAGTGATCACTCTTGAGCGTTTTAAGACCTATCCGCAAAATACATTAAAATGCTGACAGAATCAATTGCTTTTTCTTTTTGATCAAAGATGACATTTTCCATTTATTACTTGTTAATTTACTCATTTTTCTATATGGTATCTGACGTCAGCCGTTTCCAAAGTACCCTTAGAATTCCCAAGAAAAGGTAAACCGTGAGCGAAGGTCTGATCTCCTGAGGGTAGCTTAGAATGCTTACTTATTTTCTTTTTTTCAGCGTAATAATTGAAATTACAAAAAATATGTCAAATTTTAGTAAAGTGCATTTAAATTATCCATTTCGAACCAGTGTTGCTCCATTTGTTCCAAGTATCAAGTATATATTCTACAATTTTTACACTGTTTTAGAATCCCTTAACCGAGTGTCTTATCACCTTCCAAAAAAAACGATTGTATTATCATGTAGTAATTGTAACCATTGAGCATACAAGGAAATTGAAAGATACATGATTTATTAAATTGCTCCCATGTCCTATATCTCTTCCCATCGATATTCAACTCAGGTTTTGTTAAAGAAATTGCTAGTTAGAGGAAGCGTAGGTTTAATATTTAGTAAGGATTGATCTAATTATTCAGTTATTTTCTTACTTGAACGTGTATATTTGGCTCACTGCTGTCATTGTATGGCTGCAGTTTTGGACTGGGTTTGAGTGCTTTTTGAATGTAGTTGAATGAATTCTCAGAGTGCATCCTATTTTTACCGGGCCCTGTTTCGTTGCTCTTAATTTTTCTTTTCCCCTTTTGCGGTGCCAGGTCTTCGAATGCAACTTCAACTACTGAAGTTGGACAAGCTGGAGTCCGAGGCATACCCAGAGGGAACTATGCTTATTTCAAGCAACGAAGACGCAGAGGAAAAATCTGTTGGATTTATATATGAGAAGAGCGTATCAAAAGCTGAAGAGAACTGGGAATATTCGTATGTAGTTGATGTCTTAATCCACTTGGGTTTCAATGATGCCAAGCCGGATACATTCCTGACATGTTATTCTCCAGAATGCACAGCGAGCCCCTCAGTGTTCGAAGAACTTGAAAAGAAGTACTATAATCTGACTTCTTTGTCAAAATCGGAAAGGAAACTAATATTCGATTTTATAAATGCTCAACTCCTGGAAATTCACCAGCAATTTACAGGTCCACACCCGTGGCTGAGGACTGCGATAAAGGTGAAGTCTAAATGGAATGAAAATGGGCTCCAAGACGACCTGCACGCGTTGCTGATGAGCCAGCGTAAGAAAGTCGATAAAGATGCAGGCGAGAAGGTGCTAGCAAGGGAGTCACAGTGGCTGGATATCGGAGACGACATTGATGTAATAGGTAAGGAAATCGAAACAATGTTGATAGATGAGCTAGTAGCAGATGTAGTTGCATTGTTGCAAGTTTAGTTTCATATACACACACAAATGAAGTGATGGAATGATCATTTAGTTTGGAGGTAAATAAAATGAGTCAAAATTTTTTTTTTTTTTTGAATTCGTTGGAAACCCGTTGTCAAACCACCCATTCCGGACTTAAATGAAGCAGGTAAAATCTCCGGCTCCGGCTGTACCAGGCTGATATAAGAAATGCAATACTTCATTTTGAAGTCCCGAATTCTATACCATTAAACCACGTCATTGAGTCAATATCTTTGCATTAAAACAACAAAAATCACAAAGCCATCCCAGGAAGAGAAAGATGCCAATGGATATGCTTTTGTTTGGTTTTTAATGTGTCTATCATTTTTTTTCAACATTTGTATTTCTCGAGTACTCTTCGTATTTTTGTGCTCAAAATAGCAAATTCAAAAATTAAGTTTTGAATTTTTAAAATTAATTTAAACACAAAAAGATAAAAATTAGATTTTATGGATTATTCTGAGAGTGCAACTAGTATTATTATTCTTCTTTCTTCCTTTTTTTTTTTTTTAATGTTTTGAAATAACAAATTAAAAACTAACTTTCAAATATAATTTAAGACTCAGTTTAAATTATTTTAATAGTTTATGTGAAATATAACTCTCAAAGTTTTTCAATCAATGGAAAATTATAATCTTTTTTCAAAAAATGATTTACAAAATATTAATTTATACGTCATTTCATTGAAAATAATTTATTCCTCTTCTCCCAAACTTCTATATCTCACTTTGTATCATTAGAAAATATTTTCCAAAAAAAAATTATTGGACGCATCAACATCTGAAAATACTTTCAAAAAATAAACAAATATCAAAAAATATTTTTTGAAAAATGATTTTCATGAAAAATATTTTACGAACTCTTAATTATATCACAGCTGCCAATTTCTAATTATATTCCGGTTTTCAGAATAATCAGTCAAACTTTCCTGTATACGACATTTATCTTTTTATTATATAAAAAAAATCATAAATATAAACTCGACTTGGGTGGGTAATTATAGTTATAAAAATTTGTAATTATATTTATTTTTTTAAAAAAAGGTAGCAATTCATTTTTTATTTTTCAAAATATTATAATTATTTTTAATTATTAGTTTGGTTCAATTCAAATTTTTTTTTTTTTTTTGGATTTTTAACAATAATAATATAAATTGAAAAATTAATGACATTCATTGAATTTAAAATTTATATAATTTTTTTATACTATAACTATTCTAATCATCAAAATCATGCCAATAAAAATTTTCATGAGATTTAATTATTATTTAGATAATTAAAAATATAGGAAATTAAAAAGAATCATAATCAAAATAAAACAATTACAAATATTTCATAAAAATTAATCATTACTAAATATCAAACAAATTAATAATATAACAAACATAAAATATAAAATAATAACATAACATGATTAGACTTAAAAAATCAATTAATAAAAATCAAAATTATGAAGTGTACGACTATTTTTGAAAAAAATAGGGCCTTTGATGATTATTTTACTAAATTATGAAGTCTAATTGTCATTTTTCCTATGGTAAAATAACAATGAATAACCGGAATTTTGAAATATTACATTTTATTTTACTAAATTTATAACAAAATAACATTGAAATATTACTTTATTGCTTTTGACAAAAGGGGAGTCATTTATAAAAGAGTGATATAGAGATTAAAAATGACTCGTAAAGTACAAATAGTTTGTGGTTACATTGGATTTATCGGACCTTCCGGCGGCACACGGCGAGATGGTCCAGATGGAGGAAAAGGCATACCCTTCGGAAGCTTCCCGAAATTCCAATCTCTATAAAATGAATAATAATAATAGCCTTTGGTATCCTTTGATGGTGGTGGCATATCAAAATTCTTCTGAAAGTTTCTGGCCTCAGCTTGGCAAAAGCAAAAGCCAAAAGCTAAAGCCATCATAAAAGCAATAAGCAGAAGAAGCTTCTCTCCCTTTCGGTCCATGTTTTTTTTCTTCATTGAGTAGTTTTGTAGGTTTTGTTGCTCTACCAATCCCCCTTTATATTACTAATTTATAAAAAATGGTTGTTGGGTTTCAATCCAATCATCACTTGAGAGGATCCCGTAACTTAATTGAGTTGCGAGACCTTATCTTGCATATATATATTTTTTTCCGGAATCGTTGGAAATTCCACCGTCTCTTATTCGCTTGCATATATACTTATTTTGAATCAATGTAATTTATTTTGTGAAGAATGTGATGCATATTCTTTGGACCTAGAATCAACATAAAGATTAATTGCTTACTAAGTATGTTCTCTCTATATAGATTTTGGATATTCATTATAAGGAAATAATCAAACTTCATATCAAAATATTGAGCTAAATGAGTAATAAATCGAAAATTTATACTAGTATAGTTAACTCGAATCAGTATAAGAAGATTGTGATCCTATAAAATCTGTAAATTTAATATTGAATTTTGAGATTTTTTTTTTGAATCGTTAGAAATTCCGTCGTCAAACCACTCATTTCGAACTTAAGCGGAATATGTAAAATCTCCGACTGTCTCAGGCTCTTACAAGAAACACACTCTCTAGATTCGAACTTAAAACCTCAAAATCAGATACTAAATCATATACCACCAATCCACGTCCCTTGGGGACATTGAATTTTTATTAGGCAATTTGCTAAAATAATAACGTGTTATTCAAGTTGCTCCATAATTTCTAAGTTTGGAATTATTAATTAAAATTTCTCTGCTAATTTTGGATAATTATTTTATAAATTTTAATATAAAAATTTGGCTAACATAAATAGGTTATGCAATTTGCTAATTCAAAACTTAGAAATATTTGGATGCACTCATCATTATCAATAAGAACAAAAAATATATGGGTCAAGATTATCAATACATGATCAAATTTAAAAGAGAGAACACAACATTTTTTTTTTAAATGTAATATTTCTAATACATTAGAAATATAATATTTCAAACATACTAATTTTTTCCTTCATAATTTAATTATCAAAATAATATTACTTGACAATACTCAAATATAAAAAAGAAAAAAGAGCCTAAAAAATGTTTCACATATTCCTTGGAAAATTTTTGTTGTATTTTTTTTAAACGATTTTAGATAATTGTTTTTTGATTATCAATTTATTGATATAATAATATACTATATTCTTAGTTTTATTTTATTTATTTATTATACTGCAGTATACAATTAAATATGAAAGCATTTAAAACTGAATTAAAATAAAATGTAATTAGAATAAATTTATTAAAATATTAAATTAATTGTTTAAGCAAGGATTAATATGTTAAAAACTTAATATAAAAATATTCCTTTAACTTTTTACTTAAGGGAACGTTGGGATATTATAAAAACAGTAGGAGTAATTAGTGGCATTACAAAAATGATGAGGAAAAATGGCATTCTCCTTATAAATAATCCCACTTGGATATTTTTGCATAATTATGTAATATGATAGAATTTTTCCACTCGATTCAATTACATGCCACCATATATAAATAATATAATTAAATTATTTGTCGACCCGATCGGATCGTGTCAGTCGAGTCAAAAGTTCAAAAGTCAAATATTTTTTTTAAAAAAAACTTAAAATTATAGATCATGTTATGAGATTTTAACTCTTTAATGAATCCATAACACACGTATTTAAAATCGGATCGGATCAAATCCATTAAATTTTAAACAAATTTGAAATCCAAACTGATAATTTAATATTTCAACCCTGATAAAATCATGTCGCATCGAATCGTATTGATCCGATTTTAAACACCTTTAGTCCCTTACTTTACAATACTTAGTTTTTTAGTTTATATAATTAATCTAATACATTTTCAATGTCATAACTCATAAATTTGAGTGGAAGCATAAAGAAGTTGGACCTAATAGAATCAGATCCCTATTGTGTCTTTCCAACGAAGGTTTCCAAAAGATAACCTAAATTTGATTTTACTTGGATGCCTTGTCTCAGCATTTTTCTTTTGAAATCGTTCACCGTCAAATCATTTCTTTCGGGCTTAAATGGAATAGGTAAAACTCTCGGTTGTCCCAGACTCTTACAAGAAACGTATTCTCTGGATTCGAATACAGAACCTTAAAGTGAGATCCTAAACTGTACACTATCAAATCGCTGATTAATATGAGATATTGTCTTAGCATATTTTGAACAATGTAAAATATCAAAAAATATTAACTTCATTTTGAGCCCATAATAACAGTTTCACGATTTCCCAAATAAAATATTTCTGATAAAAAAAAAAAAACTATTTTTTGTATTAGAAAAAAAAAAATTTAATTAATCATATTATGTTATAGGGAAGCACAAATGCTTGGGAGTGTTGTAGCATAATCATAGGGAAACTTGCCATGAGAATGGGCCATAAACTTTATATAAATTTATTATTTAGTTTAGAATCAATCCATTCTCTTTCCTATGTAAGGAAGGTTCACACCCTAAATTTCTAATTGAGGATAATATTTTTTTTAAAAATATCGAACCTATGATGTAAAAAGTTCAATTAATCATTAATTCGATTTGTTGAACCGATAAAATTAGATGATATTATAAATAATTTTAATTAATTAAAAATTATATAAAAATATTTATTTTTAAATTTTATTTATTTATTTATTATGAATCAATCGATATGGTTCACCGATTTTGACCGGATTTTTTAGAATTCAACCGGATTAAATTTATGACCAATTCTCAATTCGACCGATTCAACCGACCAATCTAATTCCATTTTAAAAACCATGGTTGGCACCCACATAATGAATGGGCCATAACTTAAGTAAGCAGACATAATTTGAAAAAAAAATATGCCCAAAAGATGCCAATCTTTTTTGCAAATAAAAGCAACAGTCTCATTCAGAGCATAAACTATAAAGTAGTGGGATAAAAGGAAAATAACCAAAGGACCCCTCATACTTTTTCTTTTATCTTCTTCTAACCAACATAGATTCTGATTCTGCCTCAACTACTCTACACCTGCTAATTAATTAAGCTAACAACTCCATGATTTACAGTTACACGTACAAAACCTCTAGTTTATTTTCTTGATTTATAGCTTATTATTACCAGGAACTGCTACTGATGCAGATGTTGAAGAGGGCGGCGCCGCCGCGGCTACAGGCCAGAATTGTGCATTCTTAACCTTTGATATGCTTGCTAGGACACTTAATGGCGTTACATCTCCGACTACTGTCACCTTCTTCGCTGCAAAATCTATGTTGAATGATTTAACACCTGTCCACATTATAAATAAAAATGGAAAAGGCAAAAAATAAGAAACCATATTAATAAAATTTTATCCAACAAACTGGAGCGGGTCGACATTTTTCAATTAGGATGTCCCCGATATGAGTTTGACACATTAAGGGGATGTGTTGTCAGAGAATATAAACTAACATATAAGTTATGAAACAAACGTTAGAGTATAAAAGTGAAATTGAGGCTTGATTTATAATGAAAGTGAAAATTGCCTCATCTCTTTATCCTGAGAATTGTATGTCGATTTACAAGGGCCGATATGTTGTTCATGTAATTCAAACAACTATATGAATGAGACCGTTGAAGATTAAAGAGCAAACCAGTCGGATTATCAACCGGTATGGTGGCCGGTATGTCGGTTAGCTAATCAGTATGAGAACCGTTATGATCTGTCCCGGTTCCAATAGCTATGCAAACTCCAGATAGACCGGTATGGAGTAGTACTCTGGTTCCAGAGAGCATGCAAATCTGCCCAAGGCAGAGCAGGGACACCAGCATGCCGATATCAGGACTGATATGTCGGTCTTAGTGCAGAAACCCATGATATGAAGATTTAAAAATATTTTACACATTACCATAATGCATTTATATGAATGTGCATGAGTCCTATGAGCTTAGATTACTTAAACTATCACTCACTTATATTGAGAACCATAATCTATAAAACTACACTAGATATCTTCATTAAGCTCTTCAATCTTCACATCCATTTACTTTGACACCTTTTTTAGTGATCACGAATGTGCGTCGAAATCTCTTACGTTGCATCATCAGCGTTAACAATTTTTTGAATTTATGACCATGATATTTTAACATAAGTATATAGACAGAATTATGACATCTCAATATAATAGAAGTTCAACCAAAGAAAAATAATAAATGAATAATAAAACAAAACCAACACACAACTATATACCTCATAAATAAGTAGACGTTTTATTGAAATATAAATAAAGTTGGTTGCATCTCTTAAAGAAACATATTATATGCTGTTGGGTCCTCCATTTATATGAATTCAATGTTGTTTTAACTCCTTTATTTTCTTAATTTCTTGAAATTTTGTTGTTTAATCAAGTGCTTCTTTGGGCAAATTAATATATAGTCTCTAATGTTGATCAATGAATTTCATTACTTATTAACTCCACGCAAAAAATTGAAAGATATATATATAGTGAAGAATGACCTTAACATTGAGGGCGTGGCTAGGTGGTGTAGGATTTAGGATATGACCTTCAGGTTTTTGATTCGAATTTAGGGATTAATGTATTTCTTGTCAGAGTCTGGGACAGCCGTGAGTTTACTTATTTTAAAAATGATAAACATACTTAAAATTTTACTTAAAGTTTCTACACCCTTCTCACTATAATTATAATAAGTTACTTTTACTTACTTCGCTTAACCGAGAAAGGGTGATAGGGTTTAGCTTTAGAATCCTATTCTTTATCATACATACGTTCTGTCACTTCATATGGTGGTGCCGTGGTGATATATTCTTCTTTTTTATTATTTATTTCTATTTATTTACCTTTATCTACATTTTTAATTCTTTATTTTCTTCCAACTCTCTCACTCTTTCTAGAGCTCAAGCATAAAAGGCAAAAACAAATAAAACTTTCCTCTCAACATAATATTCAAACATGAAAGGCATTGACATATTCTGTGCATCCCAAGCTTCAACAGCCATTTGCTTGAGCATGCCGCAGGATCAAGCTTCCTCCTCCTCCTCCTCCATTCACCACGGCGGCCGAGCCATCGACCGCCACAACCCCATCATCAGAGACGCCAAAAGACTCACCAAAGCCTTATCCACCGCCCCTTGTTCTTCAGAGCCGCCACCCATCGACCCTAAACCCTATCACCAACTCCAAAAACCTAATCATAACAAAAAGATCAAAAGCTCCACTGGTAAATAATAGAAGTTCAACCAAAGAAAAATAATAAATGAATAATAAAACAAAACCAACACACAACTATATACCTCATAAAAAGTAGACGTTTTATTGAAATATAAATAAAGTTGGTTGCATCTCTTAAAGAAACATATTATATGCTGTTGGGTCCTCCATTTATATGAATTCAATGCTGTTTTAACTCCTTTATTTTCTAATTTCTTGAAATTTTGTTGTTTAATTAAGTGCTTTTGGGCAAATTAATATATAGTCTCTAATGTTGATCAATGAATTTCATTACTTATCAACTCCACACAAAAAATTGAAAGATATATATATAGTGAAGAATGAACTTAACATTGAGGGTGTGGCTCGGTGGTGTAGGATTTAGGATCTGATCTTCAGGTTTTTGATTCGAATTTAGGGAATGTATTTCTTGTCAGAGTCTGGGACAGCCGTGAGTTTACTTATTTTAAAAATGATAAACATACTTAAAGTTTTACTTAAAGTTTCTACACCCCTCTCACTATAATTATAATAAGTTACTTTTACTTACTTCGCTTAACCGAGAAAGGGTGATAGGGTTTAGCTTTAGAATCCTATTCTTTATCATACATACGTTCTGTCACTTCATATGGTGGTGCCGTGGTGATATATTCTTCTTTTTTATTATTTATTTCTATTTATTTACCTTTATCTACATTTTTAATTCCATTTTAACCAGGTCTGGTTAAAATCCCTACCACCACGTGGAGGCCTATTATTCGATATTGGTTTCAATCCTTATATATACCTACATTAACGTGAGATCATAAACCCTACATTACTAAATCACGCCTCTCAATATGAGATCATGTGTGCCCATAATAACAGTTTTACCATTTCCAAAATAGAATATTTCTGATTAAAAAAAAAAAAACTATTTTTTTTGTATTAAAAAACAAAAATAAAATTAATTAATCATATTATGTTACAGGGAAGCACGAATGCTTGGGAGTGTTGTAGCATAATCATAGGAAACTTGCCATGAGAATGGGCCATAACCTTTATATAAATTTATTATTTAGTTTACCAACAATCCATTCTCTTTCCTATGTAAGCAACGTTCACACCCTAATAGATTTTACCAAATCAATTAATTGACGTTAATATTTTTTAAAAAAAGATCGATGATTGAACATGTGATATAAAAAATTCAATGAATCATTAATTTAACTTGTTGAACCGATAAAATCGGATGATTTTATAAATAATTTTAATTAATTAAAAATTATATAAAAAATATCTATTTTTTTAAAATTTTTTTTTTTATTATGAATCGGTCGATACGGTTCACTGATTTTGACCGGAACTTTTAATATTCAACTCGACTGAATTTATGATTAATTCTCAATTTGACCAATTCAACCGACCGGTCTAATTCGATTTTAAAAACCATGGTTGGCACCACATAATGGGCCATAACTCAAGTAAGCAGGCATAATTTGAAAAAAAAAAATTATGCCCCAAAGATGCCAATCTTTTTTGCAAATAAAAGCAACAGTCTCATTCAGAGCATAAACTATAAAGTAGTGGGATAAAAGGAAAATAACCAAAGGACCCCTCATACTTTTTCTTTACTTTCTTCTAACCAACATAGATTCTGATTCTGCTACAACTTCTCTACGCCCATGCTAATTAATTAAGCTAACAACTCCATGATTTACATTTACATGTACAAAATCTCTAGTTTATTTTCTTGATTTATAGCTTATTATTACCAGGAACTGCTACTGATGCAGATGTTGAAGAGGGCGGCGCCGCCGCGGCTACAGGCCAGAATTGTGCATTCTTAACCTTTGATATGCTTGCTAGGACACTTAATGGCGTTACATCTCCGACTACTGTCACCTTCTTCGCTGCAAAATCTATGTTGAATGATTTAACACCTGTCCACATTATAAATAAAAATGGAAAAGGCAAAAAATAAGAAACCATATTAATAAAATTTTATCCAACAAACTGGAGCGGGTCATTTTTCAATTAGGATGTCCCCAATATGAGTTTGACACATTAAGGGGATGTGTTGTCAGAGAATATAAACTAACATATAAGTTATGAAACAAACGTTAGAGTATAAAATAACGTCAAAAAATAATCTTATGTTGTGAACGTTAACTTACCCGTTTGAGAAAACGTTAGAATAATAACGTACAAGTACTCACATAAAAGCTTTAATGGCGCAATTGGGACCCAAGAAGAAGAAGATAAATGATGTCAGAGTGAATTGTATACCTTTCATTCTAGATAGATGTTTCCTGACTTTTCCTTCACAGCCTTTACAGTGCAATGAAACTCTCAAAACCACAACCTGAAAATCAATTGAAACACTTTACAAACATACCATCACCGGAACAGAAGAACAATCTTGGCGTAGACGTCGAGACCTATTGTTCGATATTTGTTCTTTAGTAAATAATTAATTTCATAGGAGGAATCCCAGGAATCCCCTTTCTACGATGTTTAAGGATTGAAACCAACATCGAATAATAGGCCTCCACGTGGTGGTAGGGATTTTAACCAGACCTGGTTGGGAGGAGGGTTCTCAGAGGGAGAGGATGAGGATGAGCATGGTTTTGCTGCAGAGGGATCTTCTTCTCCATTGATGACAGCTAATGTCTTCTTATGTTCAGCCTCCGGAACCAAATCAAAAACCGGGTCATAATCCGATAACCCATCAAAAAATGCAGCATCACTCAAGAGATACCTAGAAGATCCAGGAGGAGTGATAAAATCACTCAGCCGAGCAAGGCTCTTCTTCTTAATATCTGCAGTCATAACACTAGAAGTATAACAATTCTTAGAAATAGTAACATCGTGATCATTTGAATTACTAGAAGCATTCTTGTTAGTTTGCTCAGGTAATGGCTTGGAGTTGGAAGATGATGAGCTCTTCTTCTTTTTACCAGTGGAGCTTTTGATCTTTTTGTTATGATTAGGTTTTTGGAGTTGGTGATAGGGTTTAGGGTCGATGGGTGGCGGCTCTGAAGAACAAGGGGCGGTGGATAAGGCTTTGGTGAGTCTTTTGGCGTCTCTGATGATGGGGTTGTGGCGGTCGATGGCTCGGCCGCCGTGGTGAATGGAGGAGGAGGAGGAGGAGGAAGCTTGATCCTGTGGCATGCTCAAGCAAATGGCTGTTGAAGCTTGGGATGCACAGAATATGTCAATGCCTTTCATGTTTGAATATTATGTTGAGAGGAAAGTTTTATTTGTTTTTGCCTTTTATGCTTGAGCTCTAGAAAGAGTGAGAGAGTTGGAAGAAAATAAAGAATTAAAAATGTAGATAAAGGTAAATAAATAGAAATAAATAATAAAAAAGAAGAATATATCACCACGGCACCACCATATGAAGTGACAGAACGTATGTATGATAAAGAATAGGATTCTAAAGCTAAACCCTATCATCCTTTCTCGGTTAAGCGAAGTAAGTAACTTATTATAATTATAATGAGAGGGGTGTAGAAATTTTAAGTAAAACTTTAAGTATGTTTATCATTTTTAAAATAAGTAAACTCACGGCTGTCCCAGACTCTGACAAGAAATACATTCCCTAAATTCGAATCAAAAACCTGAAGGTCATATCCTAAATCCTACACCACCTGGCCAATTGCGTGGAGTTAATAAGTAATGAAATTCATTGATCAACATTAGAGACTATATATTAATTTGCCCAAAGAAGCACTTGATTAAACACAAAATTTCAAGAAATTAAGAAAATAAAGGAGTTAAAACAACATTGAATTCATATAAATGGAGGACCCAACAGCATATAATATGTTTCTTTAAGAGATGCAACCAACTTTATTTATATTTCAATAAAACGTCTACTTATTTATGAGGTATATAGTTGTGTGTTGGTTTTGTTTTATTATTCATTTATTATTTTTCTTTTGGTTGAACTTCTATTATATTGAGATGTCATAATTCTGTCTATATACTTATGTTAAAATATCATGGTCATAAATTCAAAAAATTGTTAACGCTGATGATGCAACGTAAGAGATTTCGACGCACATTCGTGATCACTAAAAAAGGTGTCAAAGTAAATGGATGTGAAGATTGAAGAGCTTAATGAAGATATCTAGTGTAGTTTTATAGATTATGGTTCTCAATATAAGTGAGTGATAGTTTAAGTAATCTAAGCTCATAAGACTCATGCACATTCATATAAATGCATTATGGTAATGTGTAAAATATTTTTAAATCTTCATATCATGGGTTTCTGCACTAAGACCGGCATATCAGTCCCTGATATCGGCATGCTGGTGTCCCTGCTCTGCCTTGGGCAGATTTGCATGCTCTCTGGAACCAGAGTACTACTCCATACCGGTCTATCTGGAGTTTGCATAGCTATTGGAACCGGGACAGATCATACCGGTTCTCATACCGATTAGCTAACCGACATACCGGCCACCATACCGGTTGATAATCCGACTGGTTTGCTCTTTAATCTTCAACGGTCTCATTCATATAGTTGTTTGAATTACATGAACAACATATCGGCCCTTGTAAATCGACATACAATTCTCAGGATAAAGAGATGAGGCAATTTTCACTTTCATTATAAATCAAGCCTCAATTTCACTTTTGCTAAGATCTTGCACGTTCTATCGTTTCTTTCAAAACAAAAAACATTGAAAGTAACTTATACCTTATTGATCAATCACTCTCATCGTAATCAAAACTCACACACTACACCTGTCATATCATCTTAGTGAGCTTGGTTTACTTGGGTTAGAATCCCACACTTAAATCTTCTTATCTTTTGTGAGTGCCCAATGTGTATTGTAAATTTTTATTATCAAGCACTTATAGTTGTGAAATCCCCTGTTTTGTAAATTTTTATTATCTTTTGTGAGTTTCATTACACTGCAACGAACGCAGCACTAACGAAAATGCACCAACTATGTCAAATATCAGTCCAATTACTTCAAGATCTTCAAGACTTATTACAACTCAATTAAACTTGTTTTGTCACGGATATTGCCAATAAAAATGGAACTTACAAAAGTGTTATATTAAACTAGTTCCTTGATGTTTTATACACAAAATATGTAAATTTAATTCAGTAAATTAATATGTGCTGTTGGATGTTCCCTACAGCACAGGAAGTTGGTCGATGAATTCAATTTAATTTTGAATAGAAACAAAAGGCTCAGATCATATGAGACACAGCAACGGTAAAGCACTCAGAATAGGTCTCACATGTAATATAATTTTTTGAGTTTAACTCGCACATCTATAAATTCTCGTTCCCTAAGGGGTGTGGTTTGGTGGTGTATGGTCCAGGATTTCACCTTAAGGTTTTGGGTTCGAATCCAGGGGGTGCACTTCTTGTAAGAGCCTGAGACAGCCGGTGGTTTTACCTGCGCCGCGGCCCAGAATGGGTGGTTTGGTGGTGGGGTTTCCATCGTTATCAAAAAAAAAAAAAAAAACTATAAATTCTCGTAGAGATTCGAACTTATATTTTCAAATTTATCTCAAGTGTATGAGAACGAGACCATCAGATTATTAGTCCTGCCGGCAAAAAACTTATAAACTAGACTTTAAGTGTATGAATTCGAACTCCCAATAAATCTCAAAGTGTAATAACTAGATAGATTGTAATGAATCCATATCGTATTAATAACTTGCCAGTATAAATGATCTGTCAAAAGAAAATAAATTTTATTTTCTCTATTTTCTCCTCCAATGGTACAAGTGACTTTTAAAACCCATTGTTGAGGTGGTTGTAGAAGATTTAAACCTCGTGGTCCCTTAGCCATGCCTTTTAATGTTTTTTTAAAAAAAAAAAAAAAAATCATTGGAAATCACACCGTCAAATCATCCATTTCAGGCTTAAACGAAGCAGGTAAAACCTCCGACTATCTCAAACTCTTATAAGAAACGCATTCCCTGAATTTGAACGCAAAATCTTAAAGTGAGATTATAAACCCTACATCATCAAATCACGTCATTTGGGGACATGCCTTTTGAATGTTGGTACTACATTAAATCCAAAGATAACCAATCAAAAATTTTTTTTAAAAAAAATAATAATAATTGAAAAAGAAAAAACAAGCCCACATAAATTCATTGTATATATATTGATGCATGCATTAACGTGTATGTTTGCATAAAATCTTATAGATAAAAATTATAGTGGGAATATTGGATCTATGCTTATGGAACATTTGCTGCCAGATATTAAAACCATTGGAATTTTTCTTTCTCCATGTATGGATAAAAGGGAAAAGGAAAAAAAAAAAGCCAGAAAGAATTTTCTTTCCAGTGGATAAATTAAACAAAAAGCTACTTTCTTTTTAAATGGAATTCTCCTTCACGAAAATTATGGAATCAGATGCTTAATCATTTTGGCTTTCTTCTCTTCTTTTTTTATTCACCTACTTTGGATATCGCCTTAAATCTTTAAGACTCTCGTTATAAGCAGAGTTTAGAGAAAAACCTATTATGCGCAGTCACTGTTTTAAAAAACGGATAGTAAGTTAACATTTGATTATCGCATTAAACGCGGCCTGGTCATGATATAGTGATAAATCAAAAGTTTTTAATCTTTATTATGCTAGATGTGGGAGATGATCTAGGTGAAGTATTGAAGTGCTTTCTTTTATTCTTTCCCAAAGTACTTGTGTTTCTTCTTTACTGGTCATAAATATGTCTTTCATTTGGGCATTGCATTTTCACAAGAATTTAAGACTCCCAATGCATTTATTAAGGAAATAATCTAGATGCAATATCACTTTAGTTTTATAATAGGCTTATTAAGAAAAAAAAATGATATCGGGTGTCGCTAAGAGACCCATTCGACTTAAAGCGTGAACTTTATGCACTGGATACGATATTTTTTTAGCTAAAATTTACTTGGGATGCAATAATTTGGTTGCCATGTTGAGTAGGAAAAGGATTCTGTAACAAATGAAGTTTGGGACGGCACTCTTTTATTGATGGTCCCTTGACCCAAGTGTTCCATTTAAGGCCATGTTTTGCTTCATGTAACCAATCAAAAAATAAAAAATAAAAAATAAAAAAATAAAAAGAAAAAAGGCACAAAGAACTGAAAGAAGCTCAACTTTTTTTTTTTTTTTTCCATTCACATATTTGGTCGGCTATGCTGTCCAGGAATTATGATTGGGACTTTCCCATATTGATGTTTTATGAATCATTTGTGAATTTGGTTGCAAAGGGATGAAAAAAGTTTTATTATTATGATTATTTTAAAAAAAATAAGATATTTAAAAGCTCAAATCCTGAAAATTTTGGTACCCTATCAATATATTGTTATTTTTGATCATTCATTCAATTTAGAAGACTGCAATGGAACTACTAGGCGTTGCCTAATATCATCTTCAATGATGTAAATAAAAATTTACTTTTGTCCATCGGCTGTTTGAATTAACCTAACTTTCTTTCAAATTCTGCAACTAGAGTTCCTACTTACACAAACCCAACTCTAAAACTGATTTAATTTCCTTTACATGGCAACCTAAAAAAAATTTTTCTTTATTAACTATATATATATATAATTATTTTTTAATACGGATGTTCTAACAAATATTTCGTCCTGATGCACGTAAAGTAGTAATCCGAAAACTGAGTATATATAAATATTGTGCAATTGTCCCTCTCTTACTTTACCATTCTATCATGTCCAATTAATTTCCAATGAGGTAGTGGCCTCATTGGTAACCCATGATTCGAGTCCCCACAAAAATAGTGGGGACTCAAACCTTCATCTTTATGAGTAAGAAGTTCTCTTATATGGGAGTTGATTCTCAAGTAATGTCTTGGCTGATTTAGAATTTGTAAATCCCGAGCTACGTCTCGGTTGATTTCTGGACAGTGCTATAATTATATGTATCTAGAATCCCAGTTGATAGCATATTGTAATATATGTAGTCTGTAATAATTCAAAAAAAAGAGGCAAAGAGCTAAAAGACCAAGACATCTTCTCTTAGCGGAATTCATTTGCAAGTTGGGTCAAGGCAAGGCAAAACCTTAACTTACCGGAAAAATGGATTAAAAACAGACATATTTAATTTAAATTAAAATTTTAATAGGCAAAACTTAAAAATAATAAGTAAATATTGGGAATAATTGTAAAGATAATAAAATTACATAGATGAATTCCTAAAAAATTACTTTAATAGTAAAATCCATATCGAGTCGTGTCAAATATATTTTTTTAGCCAAACCGAAATCCAACCCGTCATACACGGGGCGGGTTTATCCGACTCAAAAATAATTTTCGAATTTCGGGTTGGCGGATTAGCCCCACCCTTGGCAAGGAGCTATCCATTGAATGATTGAAATGAAATACTTCTTTGAATTTGGACTTGACAACCAAACAAAAACCAAATAATGAAATACTCAGCTCATTTACTCTTAAATGATGGGGCTTACTTAAGCTTCGACCTGAAGTATTTCTCTGCAAGTGATAAACATTCTCAAACTGTCAACACAAGCAACCAACAAATATTGCTATATAAGAAAGAAGCCTGGACAGACTTCAAGGAATGCACTTAAAATTTGGTTCTCCTAATAACAAAAAATATTCAATTTCATACAACATTTCGCTTGATCAACCCAAAAAAAAAAACAAACCAAAACAAAATATACAGCATTGCACTGCTAGAATACGGGAAAGTAGATTCCGTGATGTATCTTCCTACTGATGTGGTGCCTAACTAATTTTTCAAGCTCATGTATCACACAACAAAGGAATAAATAAACGAATACAGATATGCTCATTCACTCTATACATACTATTTTCCTTTCATTTTTATTAATTCCCTTTACCTTCATCTTCATTCAAAATGCGGTTCCGGAAATCACTAACCATGTGAGGCAATCCCTCTCTTAGAGGGACTCTTGGCTCCCAGTTTAGCAGCTCTTTTGCTTTAGTAATATCTGGTTTTCTCATATGAGGGTCGTCAGCTGTAATTGGTCTGAAGTCTATTGTCGCACTTGAATCAATTGTTTCTTTGACAATCTATATTATAAAGAAATAAATGTTTGAACATCGGCAAGTAGAAGGAAAAAATGCATGAAAAGGGCAGTTTTGTGAAAAGACAAACCTCAGCTAGCTCTAGCATGGTGAATTCCCCAGGGTTACCCAGGTTGAAAGGCCCCACATGCTCACCATCCATTAATGCCACCAATCCATCCACCTGTTATAGATCTCTATGTCATCATTTCAACAGTTTAATCGGAACTTGAAATCAAGTACATCAGCAATGTTCCCAATTTAGCTTCTAAAACAAGCAATTTTTTCTTTTCCTTTTCATATCACTTCATACTTGCAGAAAAATAAATAAATAAAACTTCTACCTAATGACAGTTACTCTAGCAGCACCAGCATGAAGTCAGACAAAGCATGACCATTCTGCCATTGCCAGTAATAGGATTTTGTAAAGATATCTCTTGGGCCATCTGGGCCCATCCATTCAGGGTGTGGTGCTTCCATATGTTTTCATCACTGCATTGTTTGGGGAGAGGGAGGGAAAGGAAAGGAAGAGGAAGGATAAAGAAGGAGAAGAGGAACAGCTCATCCTTTCTTCCATTTTTTTGTTTGATCAGGGTATAAGGGAGAGCCGAGAGGAAAAGAACATGGTCCCTATTTGAATCTTTCGAGGAGGGAAAGCAAAAGAAACCATGTTATGTTAATTAGACTGTCATATTCTTATCTTGTAATATATATGATCCATAATTGTATTTTTTCTATATAAATTAAAGGGTAAAGTTATAAATGATCCTGTCTCTTGAAGGGATCCTATTCTTTCCATCCCTCTTCTTTTCATTTATGGAAGAGTTTAATTAGCACTGTGGGTTAAAAGGATAAATTGTTACCATTTGTCCTTATTCCTTTCCATTTACTTACTTCCCTCCTATGTCCTTCCAAACAAACAAAGTGTTGAAATCCTAAGATGTAGGTTGGAAAGCACGCAAATAAAATGTAGTAGTGATTTGTCATACAAAGACATCCCAGCAAAACATGTAGTATCATTGAAACCTAAATAAAGATAACAATCTAACATACCAAGTCAGAGACATATTGGAAGCTTCGTGTTTGTTGCCCATCACCATAGACAGTCATTGGTTGTCTGCGGATGGCCTGCATAACATAGATAAACTAGTTTAAAACCTTGACAAAAGAGAAATTCTCTATCACAATGCATAAACTAGTTATCTTCCACAGCTCAAAGCCACAAAAATTATTAGAAAAGAGACTAAACCTGAGCGACAAAATTGCTGACGACGCGTCCATCATCTAGAAACATGCGAGGCCCATATGTATTAAATATGCGAGCAATACGCACCTACAAACAACAAGCTCCAATGCGCCACAATTAGTTTCATTGGTTGACAATTAAAAACACAAATATAGTGAAGCAGGACAAATTGCAATTTCATGATAAAGATTCAAAGTAAATACCATTACAAATTTATAACCAAATTTTAACTAGGAGACAAGCATCTAGACAAGTTATTTTGAAGATCCTACCTTCAGCAGATTATAAGCAGAGCGACTCTGGATTTCAAACTTTCCAATTGTCTACCAATTTTCCAATGTCGATTAGACAATTTCCTGACCACATTATTTGTACTTTTCTATGTTTTTATTACTATACATCATTGTAGACAAGTTTTTACAACAGATAGCTTCTTGAAAAAGAAAACTCTATCACCAAAGCAATGCATAAAACTGAATCCCTTGCCATGTTCACGGATTACGTTGGTGAAAACATGACACAGTAAAACAAATAGAAGCCTATTTAATTACATCCAATTTAAAAAATGACACCACTAAAAATAATAAAACCCATTCATATCAGCCAAATTATTGCTCAAATTGTATGAAATTAGAAGTGGACATGTAAAGCTAAAGTTAGTATTCGGAGTACCAAAGAGATCTGCAATCACACACTACTAACATTTATAAACAGATCTATAACGGAATCACCTCAACGCCTGCACCTCTATGATAATCCATTGTTAAAGTTTCCGCAGTCCGCTTTCCCTCATCATAGCAACTCCTCTCACCTATAAGCATACCAAAACAAAAATCTTAGTAAACAAAACACTAAATAAATAAACAACATAAAGAAAAGGAAGCGAGCTAAATCACCTATTGGATTCACATTTCCCCAATAAGTCTCCTTCTGTGGATGCTCAAGTGGATCACCATAAACCTCACTCGTGCTCGTAAGCAAGAACTTAGCACCAACTCTCTTCGCAAGTCCCAGCATATTAAGTGTTCCCATCACATTTGTTTTGTAAATTTAACTGTCAAGGATCACAAATTCATTCCTTCTACAAAATCATAACAGCACTGGCCCTAAATTGCTCTAAATTTTAGGATACTAGGCGAGTTCCTAAACCGATTAGGATAAAAATTATATATATATAAATATTATATACTTTAAAAATTGAAATTTCTTTTATATTTGGTACTAATTTTGGACCAAATTTTGGGGCCTAGCCAGCCGCCATGTGTTGATCTGGGAGACCTATGATCATAATAATAAAATGAAAAAAAATTCAAAATATAACAAATAAATGTAAATAAGAATATAATAGTCTTGATGGGATTAAATTTGTAGTGAACTGGAGAAGCGGGGCAAGCCAAGTGATAGATCTCATCAACTTCCAACAAAATCGGCTCAACGACGTCGTGTCGAATAAGCTCAAACCTAGGATTCCCAAAATGATGAACCAAATTCTCTTTCCTCCCAGTGAAAAAATTATCAACCACGATCACTTCATCGCCTCGATCAATCAACTTATCCACCAAATGACTCCCAACAAACCCGGCCCCACCAGTAACAACAATGCGCAATCTCCGCCGTCCGATTCCAACGGGGACTCTCCCGGTTTTGGCGCCAAAACTTCTCTGAAACTGCCCGTTGTGATTGGTAACCGCGGTGGCGGGGAAGGGGCGGTACTCTTGTGGGCCCAAACGAGAGAGAATGGGCTGGATGATGAAGAATGTGGAGCCGATGAGGATCCCGACGAGGATGAATATGAGGCGCTGTTCTTTGAAGAGGTAGTTGATGGATCTGGGGAGAGACCGAGGGTATTTTGGGATTTTCGTAAAATACGGTGAGTTTTGACCGGAGAGTGTTTCTTCGTCGCGCCTTTGTTGCGTGCTTGATTGCTTGTGTAGCTTCATCATTTTAATTTTTGGTAGTGACGACGGAGCAGTTGGTGAAGAACACGAATGTGGCCTGGGCTCGTTTGGTTTTTATTCTTACACAGATTATAGGGGTGGGCATCGGATCGGATCCGATCCGATCCGATCCGATTCGATCCGATTTGATCGGATCGGATCGGATCCGATCCGATTTGTAAATCCGAACGAATCCTATTGGTCCGGTTCGACGAATTTCGGATCGGATCGGATTTTATCCGATCCGATCCGATCCGATCGAATTTTTTTTTTTTTTTTTTTTTTTGCAAAACGCCGTCGTTATATATAAAAAAAAAAAAAATTATCCGATCCGCTCGATTTTTTTGACTCAAACCCACCGAATTCGGATCGGATCGGACCAATCCGATCCGAAATAGGATGATTTCGGATCGAATTGGTCCGATTCGATTCGATTCGAATTCGGATCGAACCAATCCGATCCGATCCGATCCGATCCGATAATTATCGGATCGGATCGGATCGAGTTCGATTGTTTGATTCGATCCGATCGAATCAAACAATCGTGGGCATTTCGGATCGGATCGGATTCGGATTCGGTCCGATCCGATCCGAATCCGATAATGCCCACCCCTTACAGATATATGAAATTACGGCGTAACGGGATTTTAGAAAACGGGATGCGTTTGAATAAAAAAGGGATTTGAGAAAACGGAAAAAGTAATATCATTTGTTATTTGGTCCGGGTAAATTTGTTCAAAATATTTCAATACAAATCTAAACAATAATTGAATTAATTTAATCTAATAATAAATACTCAAAATAAAAAATTTAGAAATGTTATTTTGATTTTAAATATCTATTATTTGATTGAATTAAATTAATGGTTAGATTTGTATTAAAAATTTATATTGAAATATTCTTACCCATATAAATATAATATATAATATATAATATATAATTTCAAAATGTAATATCATTTAGACCTGGCCGCCGGTTCGGTTCCGAACCGAACCGGCCGGTTCGGTTCCGAACCGAACCGGCCGGTTCGCGGTTCCACAAGTGTGGATCCGGAACCGAACCGGTTAATTCCGGTTCGGTTCCGGTTCCACACTTAAGTGGAACCGGAACCGTAAACCGAACCGGTAGGTTCCGGTTCGGTTTACGGTTCCCTTTCCGTTTTTTTTTTTTTTTTTAAATAATAAATTTTAAAAAATAGAAAAAATTCTATAATCGTAACGTTTTTTCATACTATCACATCATTTTTATAGAATCTTTTTTTATAAAATTCTTTTAACCTATAATCTTTTTTATAGCCAACTCTTGACTAGTGTTTTCTTTATATAAGCGATGTGGGATATTTGTTACTTGGCTATTGTGTCTCACATTGCTTATATAAAGAAGTCAATAACCAAGAGTTGGTTATAAAAAGGATATGGACATTCATGTTTTAGTATTGCAATTTTAAACCTCATTAAGTCATTATTATTAATAAAAAAAATTGAGATTTACTTGAGGAACCTTACGGTTCCAAGAAAATAATATATTTTTTTTTTTTACTTCTGGTTCCAACCGGTTCGGTCAGGGTAAGAACCCTAACCGAACCGGTCAGGTTCCGGTTCGGTTCCGGAACCGGAACCGGTTGGAACCGGAACCGTCCGGTTCTAACCGGTTCGGTTCCGGTTCCGAACCGGAACCTTGGCCGGATCTAATATCATTGATAATAATTATGAACTAATTATCAATTGATCATAAATTTATATAACAATGCCTTATTAATATCATGTAATTTGAGGGGGGCAAAAGAGAATTCCTATTTAGTCATTCAAGTAATACTAACAATCATCTAAATTTTAGAGAAATCCGCTTGTAAATGACTAACAATCATCTGGACTTTGGAGGCCCACAGTTCGATTATGGTTAAAAATCATAACTAAATTATAAATTAATATTTTGGTTTATGTATCGGTTGCGGTTTCGGTCAAAGTCGAACCGCAACCGTATTCGGTTCGATTTAAGGTTTGAAACCATAATTTTTTTTTAAATAAATTAATTTAAATTGTTATAAAATAATAAAATATTAAATATCTACTAAAGAGCAAGACTATAAGTATACATTAATCATTTATTTATTATTTTGAAGAAAAAAAGATTTATTAGTGTTTTTTTTTAATTTTTTATGATGCCTAAAATGCCCCAAAAATATAGTTGTTGAGAGGGTCAAATTAGAGATTTTCAAATTTTTTTTTTTTTTATTAATTATATATATATATATAAAATATGACCATTGGGCTAACGGTTTTCAAGCAGGCAGTTGGAAATGATATCAACCATAACTGAATCGGTCCCGACCGATTCGGTTATGATTCGCGGTACGATTTAGGGGTCAACGGTTCGGTTTAAGGTTTGTCAACAGTTCGGTTAAGGTTCTGAACCGCAACCGTGTGCATCTTTATCTGGAGCGATGAATTTTTTTTTTTTATTCCTCATTAATATCATGTATTATTTAATATTTAATATATATATATATATATATATTTGTAAAGCTCTCTCAATTTTTAAAGTGTTTCATGGAAAACATTACATATTATTAATTTATAAATTATAAGTTTTCTATAAACATCATTGTCAATATATTTTGATAAACAAAAAAAAAAAAATGACTCAAAAACGGTCAAAATCGGTTAGATCAAATCACTCAAATAATAATTTACATTACCACTTAAATAGTATAGATCTGGAATCTAAATCATAATATGTATAAATCTATATATACTTAACATTCACACTTATATCTTTCATCAAAAAAACCTATCTCAATTTCGAATTTTTACAAGGTTGACATTAACCCCAAAGTCACTGCGTTTCACGTACTCTATAACTTATAAATGTGATTATCTTCGTACAAAAATAGTGACTGTACTCACTAAAATATGATTGAGCATACTGGAAAAATGCGAACGCACTAAAATATGACTATCTTAATACTCATTGGAAAACTTGTTATTTATAAATCAATCATATATATTTTTATGATCAAATATTTTATATTTTGAGAGAGATTTATTTATTTTTTTAACAAAATTAGAGAGAGGATATATCTGGCAAATTAATTATATTAATAATTTCCTTAATTAAAAAGGGAGAGAGAGAAATAAGCAGTTTAATTGTATAAAATTAGACCCGGCCACGGTTCCGGTTCGGAACCGGAAGGTTCCGTTTCCGGTTTCGGAACCGAACCGGAATGGGACCGGTTCGGTTGGGGTTCCACCCCAACTCGAACCGGTCCGAATTCGGACGGTTCCAACCGGAACCGAACGGTTCCGGTTGGAACCGTAGGGTTCCAACAGGAACCCTACGGCCCCCAACGGCTAGTAGCTGTTGGGGGCCTAATTCCCCCAACGGCTACTAGCTGTTGGGGGATGCAGGGAGCCGTTTGGCTCCCTGCCAAAAAAAATAATAATTAAAAATAAAAATTATTATATAAAATAAAAATTACTAATGTACCCCTAATAACGGTAATAAAATAGTTATATTTAGGGGCATTTTTGGTATCAAAAAAATTCTAAAATTCTATAAATATGATTCATTTTTCATAATTTCATCACACCAAATTCTCAACTCTCTCATTTTCTATAATTCTCTTATTCTCAATCTTACTTCAATACAATTCTCTTATAATCTTATATTCTTATTCTCAATCTCAATTCATTTAGTTGTTAATTTGTTATCATTCGCATCGCAATTATTCAATTTTCTTATTTTTCTTCCTAATTTCTCAAACGAAAAATGGCAAGCTCATCTGAGAACATTATGTCAAATATGTCAACCAAAGAGAGTGGCCCTAGTGTCAGTGCACAATCACGGAGAAGAGAAGTTAAGGCTCGGTCCTCCGATATTTTCAAAATTCATTTTAATTTGGAACGGCTAGAAGATGGTTCACAACGAGCAATTTGCAACTATTGTGAGGTTATCTATAAATTTTCTGGTGGATACGGCAATATGATCAAGCACATGGAAAAAACATCATCTGGTTGAAGTTGGCATTGATACGACGCAGACTCAAATAGCCAGGTACGCATCATCTAGTAGAGGTACGAGTAGTGTAGATTTATTTAAATATTCTGATGCAAAAAATAGAGAAGAATTTGCGAAATTAACATGTATGGCACATCTTTCTTTAAGCTTTGGTGAAAAACTCCATTTTACTAATTACGTGCATAATGCTTTAAACCCTTCTGCATGTAGAATGACTAGGAACACAACAAAATATCATATTTTCAAATTATATAAAGATTGTAAAATTATTTTAAATGAATTATTTAAAGAGATGAAAGGTCGTATTTCTATATGTTATAATATTTGGAGTGACCATTGGCAAACACACTCATATATAGGTGTGACTTGTCATTGGATTGATGCATCATTTACTATGCAAAAAAGACTTATTACATTTAGAGTTTTTGATGACCCACATACTGCACATAATATTTATAGAATGATGAAGGTAATTTTTGATGAATATGGTTTAGTAGAAATTTTTAACAATTGGATTTGATAATGCATCTGCAAATACTGCATCCATTAATGATTTAAAATCCTTATGTGAACCAATTTAGGGGGTCGATTTTTTCATATTTGTTGTACATGTCATGTCCTAAACTTATGTGTGCAAGACGGTCTAAAATTATTATCGCCTTTCCTTGATCCAATTAAAACGGCACTTAACTGTATTTGGTCATATTCTCAAGTTAGGAGAGAATGGACCAAGTTTTGTAAAATAAATGGTATTAAACCGATTAAATTTTCAAGAGATGTTCCAATACGTTGGAATTCTACTTATTTTCTTTTATGTCAAGCATTTCAATACAAAGATGCATTATGTAGTTTTTTTTCTCAACATGTTCAAAATATCACACTTTATCCTAGTCAATGAGATATTTGTGAACTTTTTTTAGATATTTTAAAAGTTTTTAATGACGCTACTTTAATTTTTAAAATAGTTGCCGAAGGATCAACTGATAATGATGATTGATAATTGTAAAATTATAATTTACAAAGGGGATATGTCTCAAACTTGTAATGGAACTACGTGAGCTTTGATTCCTCTCACCCTTGGAGGATACGTATGCAACTTAAATTTTTAAAAATTTAAGCTCAAGCTCTTCAATGTAATAAATTTTTTTTATTTATAAATTTAATCTCATTTTTTTTAATTAATAATTTTTTTTATTTAAGCTTTGATTCCTCTCATTTTTATTTTATTTTAATTAATTAAAAAAAAAACTAACCGGAACCGAACCGTTCGGTTCCGGTTCGATTTTAGGTTCCGGTTCCACACTTGTGGAACCGGAAACCGGCCGGTTCGGTTCGGTTCCGAATCGGAACCAAACCGCCGGCCGGGTCTATATAAAATAATAAAATGACATTTTTTGTGACATTTGCACGTGTTTCTAATGTTTTCTTGCATAGACGGCAGCAAGCAGTGACACCTTCACAACATGAACGTGGAGAATTGATGATGAAAATGAATGAAAACGGCACCGTATTATATGCTACAATCAATAAGTAATGGTTGACATATAAATTTTTTTTTTTTTTTTATATTTTCATATTAGTCCATTTTATTAACAATATTGAATTTTATACATTAGTTTGTTTACAAAATATTTGTACAAAAATTTATATATTTATCATTAGTTTCATTGTGAAATTGATGAAAAACATGCAAGGATTTGAGATATGCAAACTGTAATTGCATAAATTAATATACCTTGAGTGTTTGAGTTCGAATTCAGAGAGTATGTTTATTGTAAGAGTATGAGATAGTTGGAAATTTTATATGCTCCGTTTAAATCCGAAATAAATGATTTGGCGACGGAATTTCCAACGATTCCAAAAAAATATATTACATGATGCTTAATGTCTCAAATTATTTATTGATTAGTGATATATATGAGGTTAGAACTTAGAATAAAAATTTTATATTACAACTGATATAGCATCAATACGAATTCGAGATAAAACGAAAAAATAAAATAAATTTAAAAAATAAAGAGAGAATTCGAGTCAGAAAATGTTATGTGGGAAAATTTTAAAGGGAGTATATAGTAGGGTGGAAGATGGAGGTTGAGTCAAACTCTTTGCCACTTGTCAGTTGGCCAGCAAAAAAATAATTAAAGATTTTAATAACAAAATAAATAAGAATATAATTCTCTTAAAATAAAATTATAATTACTAAATCGAATTCCAAAGAAAAAATAAAATTAAATATTTTTGTAGTGTTTTGGTTCAATTTTCTCTTTTTTCGCTACTCCAAACACTTCAAATTGATCAATATTGTTAAATTATATATTTTTAAAAAGTGTGTAAATATATTTTTGTATCGAATTACCCTTGAGAATAAGTTGTTACTTAAATATATGAATTATAATTGGAATAAAATAATATTTCTATCGATGTGTTTACTTTATTTAGTAATCGTAATAAATTATTAACAAATTATAAAAATATATTTAGTTAAAATTATTAATTATTAATTAATTAAATTATGGTCCATTTAAATTTACATTTAGCTTATAATTTTGATACACGAGTTTTTCAAACCCTAAAATTCAAGAAATTGTCATGTGCAACTAAGTATATGAGAGATTGAATTTCTGTTTTCACTGAATTAAATACAATACTTATTAAAGATTGATGATTTTTGTGGCATTTATAAACAGTTAGTAAGATTCAAAAAAGAAATAAAGAAATGTTATCAAGAACAATGTTATTGGGATCAGACTTGATCTATGAGAGTTTTATTCCTTGACAAAAATATGATACAAGATTATTAAGATTACGTACAAATACAAGACTTTCCAAAATTTAATCTCAGGAAGATCGCGTCAAATACTCTCCAAGCTGATTCATTTGAAGATATCCATATCATCAACACCAATCATGACTGGGGATGGCAGAAAAGTCTGGGCCCGGCCCGGGGTCAAAAAATCTTGGGTCGTGTAATATATTATGAGGTTCGGCTCGGGCCCGGGCCCGAGCTAGGCTCAACATAATAAAATGTGGCATGGACTATTGCCAGGAAATTGTGAAGAAGCCCAAGATCTTTAAGAGTGAAACGAGCTGCTAGTTGGGAGATGAACTGCTGGATGTGGCGTGGACTATTGCCAGTGACTAAAATATCATCGACATAAACAAAGAAGTATATGCAGACACCCTAGTGATGATAGGTGAATGGTGATGCATCCGAGCGACTCTGATGGAAGCCGAGTTTAAGCAGGAAATGATGGAGAGTGGCAAACCATGCTTGTGGTGCCTGCTTTAGACCATAGAGGGACTTGCGTAATCTGCAAACAAAAGTAGAGTAGTTAGGATCAATAAAACCGAGAGGTTATTTCATGTACACTTCTTCATCAAAGTGCCTATTGAGGAAGGCATTGTTGATATCTAGCTGACGTATAGACCAGCCAATTGAAGTGTTAGGCAAATGATAACCTGAACTGTGGTGGGTTTGATGACTGGGCTGAAGGTCTCATGGAAGCCCATGCCGGCACATTGGTGAAATCCATTGGCAATAAGAAGTGCCTTGTAACGATCTATAGATCCATTGAGGTGTCGCTTGATGCGAAACACCCATTTACAGCCAACAATATTTTCATTGGAGTAAGATGGTACAAGATCCCAAATGTCATTGGATAGTAAGGTGTTGTACTCATCTTTCATGACATGAAGCCACTATTGATACGAAACCGGATATGAAAAGACGAAATCCGACCCAATATCCCGTAAACCCCCAAAGAACATGTCCTTGAAAATCCTTGGAGATAGCCTCAGATGAATTTTGCCAGCAAAATGGACGCCACAAAGGATGCCAACTCTTTGATAAGTCTTTGTTCAATCACTGAACGTTGATAAAGTTTTCTTAATCTCAAAGAAATTCACTATTCACGCTCAAAATATTCGGTCTTTCATTAAAAGGTGTTTTTGAGTTTAAATAGTAACATACTCAAACCCTAAGAGAGCTAAAAAGACTAATATAGCCCCAAACTACCCATTACCAACTAAAAGCCCATAACTCATAATTTCTAGCCCATTTTAAATCCATAAATAAATAAAATAAAATAACTCAAATAATAAATAAAAACGGTCGTCCCAGTTGGTTCCATACATGCCAATAAATAATAAATAATCTTAAACGAACGAAATCGATTCATGCTGCTCCTCGATGATTTGGGTCAAGTGTATAACTCTTGAACCCTATTCCTTGAAGTCCAATTGGTCTCGAACATGCTTGTTCAATTCAGTTACATGATGTTGGGCCATGCCTGCCATGACGTCCTTGATCTTCCGAGCTCTGTGTCTTGTAATCGGTCCAACTGGCACATGGATTGGATCAATTGTGGTCTAAACCGAACCTGGTGCAGCTAGGATCACATCAACTATGGTTGACTGAGTGCTTCCTTGATTGTAGAGGGTTTAGAAGGCATTAGCTGGAGCAGTTTGGTGGAATTGATAGTAGTAGAGTGCAGCTGTTTGGGCTTGTAGACGTTGTTTTGGGAACGGGTGGTCATAGAGTGAGTACGGGTTGGAGGTTGGTCTGTGGCGATGGATGGTGAGGGCGGCGTACCAAAACTGGTGGTTGGTGGAGGCTGTGATGCAGAGACAGTGGTGTCAGAGGGCTGGACTGGAGGTGAAGGAGTTGTGACCAGCTAGACTGATGTCGGAGATGAGCACGGTAGAGACTCTATTGTTGTGGCAGAAGGACGCGACGGAGAAGTGGCGGGATCGGGAGGGGAAAATGGAGTCTGGGGAACCTGAAACATAGAGGGGTGACAGAAGGAGGAGGAGTCGTAGGGAGAATTGGAAGAAACAGGTGAGGGTGTAGAGGAATGGAAAGTGTTTTCAATAAAGACAACGTCTCTATACACATATAGCTTTCCGGATTTAATGTCAAAACACTTGTACACACTTTATTGAGAGCAATAACCTAAGAAGATACACGGGAGGGACCGAGACTGAAGTATGTCCTAGACGTTGATGTCATTGGCAATTATTGACCTTGACATAGACATGAGAAGTGGGTGCGGTGTGGGATATGGGATGGATGGTTGATAGCCACTCATAAATGCCATTTTTATTCCGGCCTTGCAACAGAACCGCCCCCGTGCTCAAGTCTTTCACTTGGAAAATGTCACGAAAAAATTCAACGGAAGTATGGTTAGTGGCACAGAACTTGGAGACATAAATCAAATTTTTGTGAATGGAAGGAACATATAAAGTGTCTTTGAGAACAAAAGTATTGGAGGGAGATGGCAGAATAGTGGAACCCGTTCGGGAAATGGGGAGTTCCATACCATTACCAATTTGAACAGAGTCGGTACCGGTGTAAGGAGAGTGGACGGGGAGATTCTGAAGGTCCCCAGTGATGTGTGAGAAGCGACACTGTCAACCAACCAATTTTGGGGAGCACCAATAGTGGTGGTGTGGTTCAGACAATGACTATGTGGGCGTGAAGTGACCACCCCACAGTCCTTGGCTGTGTGTCCACATTGATCACAAAATTTGCAGAAGCCCTTGTAACCTCCTGACTTTTTTGTGGAGTGTTGATTGCCGCGGAAGTAGCCTTGTGGCGGCTGAATGTGATTCGGTGGCTGTTGAAAGCCACAGTTAGGAGCAGAAGCGGATGATGGGGGAAAGCCACGGCTGTAGGAGGGTTTGTGGTTCTGTGGCCACTTGGTGGTAGCATTTGCGACAATGGGTGGGTCTTGAGGAAGACTATCGTCACGTTTAATGAATGTTTCAAAATCCACCAAATTCTCACAGAGTTCATCAAAGGATATTGGACTCTCACGTGTGCGGACACCAGTGATAATATCCTTAAAGGATTTTCCCACATTGTTGACAATGTGGATGACGAGTGTAGGCACTGCATTTTTACACATAAGTCCCTATGATGAGTCTCATTTTGGAGACACTACCTTTTAAGTCACGGAGGTCACGGGAAACGGACATCGGAAGGGGAAATTCAGAATAAACGAGGTTCACTGTTTTCGTTAGTGCTGCGTTCGTGTTTACGTTCGAATGTCAAACGGATTACGGGCGTTCGTGCCGCGTTCGATGAAGCGTTCGAACGGTGTCGGTAATTCTGGTTTTGCTGCTAGCCTCACATCCAGCCCAATTAGCCCCCCAAAGCCCATAAAACACATCCCAATTTAAATAAATAAATATTAATTAAAACATTAACTAAATAAGATAATAATTAAATAATTAAATAAAACATATACCAAACATAAAATAAACAATTACCAACTTAAACTAAAATCATGCCTAAATTAAACAAATCACATACTAAATCAAAATATAATCATGCCTAATTAAAATCAATCAACCAATTATATTCCCAATCTAATAAGATTATTCCCAAACTTAAAATATTGTATTCCTAATCCAAGCCAATCAAATATTCAACCTTCCCTATCTAGCCAAGATTTGTCCCCCCTCAATCTTTGACTTCCCTTAACCAAACCAAATCAAATCCCTCTTCAATTAGCCAAATCCCTTTCCTTGTCAAGCCCAACCCTTTGCCTATAAAAAGAACCCTTCACCAACCTTCTCAACCCTAGTCCTAGCTCATACACAACACACAAGAAAATTACAGGAAGAAGACACCCAAAAAATAGTAAGCAAAAGATAAAGAGGAGACGGCAGCGAAACCATAAGGAAACAGTAGCAAAAGACGGAGAACGACGACTCAAAACAGTAAGACAATGAACGAGAACAGTGAACCAGTGAACCGGGAGAGTTGCGGAGCATCCACCCTTCCGACGATCGTGTATCGTACATCCGAGAGGTGATTTAAAAGGTTAGACCTGAGGGTACCTTTTTATTAGTTTATATTCGTTTTTGTTATTATTATTGAATTCTATTCGCATGAGAGTCGTTTATGGATGCATGTTGTGGCTTGAATGAAATGGAAGAGTGTCGTCTCTTGTGGTATATAGGATGGAAACCCAGACATAAATTCCGTAGCCGAATCCGAATGGACGGTAGTGCGGTCTGTACTTGGGATACAACTCCACGTACCACTTGAGTAAACGGCACCTTCTCTTGTTTTGTGTTGCTTTTATTTATTTATTTCTTGTCATTTAAATTTTGTATGTTGCTTATTCCCGTATGATATGATCGAGTGCATGGGCTTAGTAAGTGCGATGAAAGGTTCCCTAATTGGAGGGGTTAAAATCCTTCACCACGACGCTTTGCCGCACCGATTGATGTGTGTTCGGTTGAATGCGAGATACGTTCAATCGAGCATACCTAGTTTGATATGATTGTCTTTATTTTCGTATGCATGACTCAATCGAGCGCATGGGCTTAGTAAGTGGAATGAAAGATCCTCTATGGGGAGGGGTTAAAGCCCTTTTACCACGATGCTTTGCCGCGCCGGTTGATGTGTGTTCGGTTGGATGCAAGATACGTTCAATCGGACATACTTAGAATAATATGATTGTCTTTATGTTTATATGCATGATGTGATGTGACGCGCATGAGCTTAGTATGTTGGTCTAAAGGTCATCTCTTTGAGAGATCAAGAGCCCCAAAAGGCCACCTTTACGGTAGTACTTCGCCGCGCCCCTTTATTTTGTTGTTTATGTATTGCGTCCTATTTCATGCATCAGGTCTGTTCCCGTTCGAACGCGTTTACGAACGCAACTCGAACGCGCATACATTTTTGCCTTATCATGCATCAGGTCTCATTTCCGTTCGAACGCGTTTACGAACGCCATACGAACGTGAGCATTATGTTTCATTTCCGTTCGAACGCGTTATCAAACGCCATACAAACGCGAGCATTCTGTTTCATTTCCGTTCGAACGCGTTTACGAACGCTACTCGAACGTGAGCATTCTGTTTCATTTTCGTTCGAACGCGTTTACGAACGCTACACGAACGCGCACCCACTGAACTGAGTCCTCTTCATTAGATTTCATGCATAGTTTTCCTAGTAGCTATCTCCACATGTATAAATACAAATATGTTAATGTATTACAATTCATATGCTTATGTCATGATAACATTTGAGTATTATTTCTTGCGGTATATCGGATGGAAACCCAGACGTAAATTCCGTAGCCGATTCCGAATGGACGGTAGTGCGGTCTGTACTTGGGATACAATTCCACGTACCGCTTGGAAAAGTGCCCATATGTGTGCTTGTATGGTTAATATGTATGCTTGTGTTTTCCTGAATGTAATATGCAAATAAAGTTGTATGTTCGTTGCTATTTTGATATATGTTAAGCATGCAATTTTAAACGTGAGATATATGTGAAATGTGTACATAAGTTTTATTTTGCATATGAGAATTTAGAAGCATGATACCCTTGGAAATAAGTGTTACTTAAGCTTGATTAAATTATTACATAAATCCTTTCATTACAAGTGACATAAGTAAGGGACCATTCCGAACCCAACGGTTTGAGGTCTTCCCTTGCGAGGGGTGAGTGCGGCCTTAAATCTTTGTCCCGGTTCACACCGGGTGGCGACTCCATGTTATTTAGTACTTCCCAACTAGGCCGCGAGCCTAGGAACGGCGTCGCCCAGGTTCTGTTGTCCACAACGAGATTGTCGTCAGTCATGGGAGCCTCAATTAAAGTGAGTTCATCAGCAACCGAGCGCATGTGGATGACGAGATCGTCATCAGTCAGGGCGTGCAAGATGCTCACGTAAGGAAAAGACACGACTACGACTCTTGTTTGAGTAAAGCCGAGCAAGTTTATCCCATGCTTGTTTGGATGTGGTAGAGGTGGCTATGAGGGGTGCAACTCTGTCGGTGATGGAGGCTAAGATGGAGTGAAAAATTAATCAATCATGGCAGTGCCAGAGGGTATGCAAGGGATTGGGACATGCAGCAGTGCTGGTGGCAGAGGAAATGGTGGCACAGGGACAGAGGTAGGTCCCATCTATGTATTTGTGTAGGTCATAGTCGAAAAAGAGGGAGAGGAACTGGGCACGTCAGGTGAATTAATTGTTAGGGTGAAGTCGAATAGTGAGTTGGGCTGAAGCATTTATGGAGATACAGTCAGAGGGGTGATGAACAACTGGGAAGGCAGAGGGTGGAGTGGCGATGGTGGACTGGGAGTCGGCCATGATAATTGGATCAATACTCTTTTAGAGAAAGAGCTGCCGATACCATGTATAAATGTTAAAGGATAATTTTATTGATGGAATGAGGAGTACATTTATTCAAGTGTGAGATGAAGATAAACCTTATCAACATAATCTAAACAATATAGAAGATATACATTAGTTACATTGGAGTTTTCATGATCGTTATCACATTAAAGCATTCATCTATATATGTGGCTTCGCAACTTTGACCAGCTACCAACCCTTGTAAAAGTTTTGGTATCACTCCTCTTACTCTTACATTATGATGCCCATTTTTTTTTTTTACTTTTTTTTATCTAAGAGAGAATCTCAAGCACTAGACAATAACTTGTACAATTAGTAAGCATGTTTCTGGTGTTCGTTGTGAATCTTTATGAAATACAGATGCGGTTGATTATGGCTCCCAAATTTAATCTTAAATTGAGATTCTAAATCCAGAGAAATTTTTATTTTTAATATTTATAATGATTGATATATATATATAAATTTTTATCTTTTACTAATAGGATTCTAATTTTAAAAATTCGTCTAGAGAATTCAAAGTCAAAATTGTCAGAAGCAACATGCTAGAGGCAGGCAGGTGACATGCTGTGGTGACAATCATATTAGTTTTGTATAATTTAGTCTTAATTATTAATTAGAAGACCGATGCAGAATGATTATCATGTGAGTTCTGAATAAAGTATGCTTTGCCTCGTAAATCTGATATCAAGAGTTTAGTTACCAAATATTCAACTGATAATTTATTATCTTATATATATTTTTTTAATTTTATTTTTTATTCTTATTTAGAAATATAATGACTTAGTTTGCTGTCTACATCAAAACCTACCCTAAACCTGAATTTATAACGAGATCTTTGTGTATTAGGGGTGTTTACGGGTTGGGTCGGGTCACGCGGGTCGATAAATTTAAACTTGGATTTTGAGTATGCAAACTCGAGCAGGTCGAGTCACGTGGATTGGCGGAATTTTTTTTTTATGTATTAATTATTTTGAGATATAAATACTAACTATTTTATGTCTCAAAATTTCAGGATAAGAAAATTAATAAACAACTGAAATAATAATAAAAAATTTATAAAACTAACAAAAAATTATTTTTCCTGATCAGGTCGGATTGTGTCGTCAAACCCGTGAACCGCCCGCAAAATCGAGCGGATTAGGTCAAATCGAAATTGTAATTTTTTTTAGAACTCGCCTGGATCGGTTCAAGTCGCGATTTGACCCGACCATATAAAGAACTCTATTGTGTACCTCAATACTTTTAAAGGGAGAAAGGAAAAAAAGATGATGTCCTCATCACTTTAATGGAGATATATAAATCTTCCTCAGATCTTTTTTGAAAAAGGAATGGTGGGTAAAGCCTGAAATAGCCATAAAGAATCTAGTTCAAAGGAAATGGACCATATGAAAACTGTTGCTTGAAAAAAAGACCAAGATTTTGCAGATTCCATAGAACAAGAAAAGTTTTGGTCACTTTACATAAAGTTTCATCATTTAAGGAAGAGGACTCTTAGTTGTGAACTAATTAAACAGAGATTAATTAAAGTAAAACAATAGAATTAAGAATATGAACTACTTGGAAATCTTGTGCAAGTACAAAAGGACAACAGGGTGGGGCTTAAAGGTACGGGTGATAATTTGGGTCAGAATTCGTTTATTCGTTTGATTCAATTCGCTTTAAATCGAATACGGGTTTGAAAAAATGGATTCGTTTAATAAATAGATCGATTCGATTCGATCTAAGTTCATGGATTCGTTTTATTATTTACTTTTACTAGTTATTGTTATTTTTCAATTAAGATTCGAGAAATTATGGCTAATTACCATAGAAAAAAAATAATATTTTCGATATTTGTTTAGATATTTTTAATAAATATATTAATTACATATTTTATATGTATATATTTATGAATAATTAATATAAATCAATTATGGAAAATTATGAATATCATGACTAAACGAATTAAACGAATCGAATACGAATCCTGATATTAGGATTCATCACATTTCGATTCGATTCGTTTATGATTCGATACAAATTCGATTCGTTGATTCGTTTTGACACCCCTGTAACAAAACTTATATGGACATTAATTTTTTTATGACTAAAACTTTATGATTAAATTTTATTTGAGCAAATCAAGGACTCACTATCAGCACATGCAAAATTAGTAATTTTTAACATAATAACACTGCAATAAATATTCATATGCTGCAAACTCCAGGTCTTGCTTGGCCTCCATAGACTGGAATCTTTGAAGCAGAAAGTGAACAAACCCCAGCAGCAGCTTCATTTACTTTCTTTCTTGTACTAAGCAGCTGATGTGACTGAGACTGAGAGACTGTTTACAGTGTGCAATAGCTCCTTCAATTGAACTTTCAATCTCTGAATTTGCACTGCTGCTTCTCTTGAGCAACTGTAAATTGTAAAAACCAATTGAACTAAATGAAAAAGATGAAGATGAAGATGAACACTTCATTGGAGAATGCCTTTGAATTGCTCCTGAGAAAGACTTTCTATGGCTGGTAGCAACCTCTTCAACTTTCCCAAATGGAGATTTATTTGCCTCTACATTGCATGCTGCTTTGGCACAAAACTCATCTGAACAAGTGGATTTACTGAACAAAGACATGAGATGAGCCCTTGAAGCTTTGATCTTTTGACCCAATGAAGATTTTTTGATCTGTTGTAGCTTTCTAGTCCAAGACTTCTTTGAATGATCAACAATGAAACCACTCATTTCATTTGGCCATTCAAAGAAACTACTGACCCTGCAAGATTCTGAAGGTGACTCATTACAAGATCCCAATGGGGTACTGCTATTTGTAGTAGTAGTAGTAGTAGCAGAGCTTTTGTTAATGAAGGGATCTTCAGTTTTGGAGATTTGAAGAAGATTTTGAACCATTAACAAGCGAGGGGGAAGATGAAGAGGGAGGAGTTTGCCTTTGTAGAAAAGTTCATCAGCTGGGGAAGTTGTTGTTGTGGAATCTTTGTCTTTAGAAACTGATGAACACATTTGAAACTCAAACTCTATGCTTTTGGGGGGAGAGCTAATGGAGGAATAACACAAGAAGTCGTTTGAAGAAGAGCTCACCTCCATATCAATGTAATCTTCATCTGCATGATTGCTTGAAGCTTGGCTCAATGTGGCCATCTCTTTCTCTGTTTGCAAGTGTGTGTATTTATAAAGAATTTTTTTTTTTTTTTTTGGAAACGATTGGAAACCCCGCCACCAAACCACCCATTATGGACCGCGGCGCAGGTAAAACCACCGGCTGTCCAGGCTCTTACAAGAAGTGCACCCCCTGGATTCGAACCCAGAACCTCAAGGTGAAATCCTGGACCCTACACCACCAAGCCACACCTCTTGAGGACGTGTATTTATAAAGATGCTTATGGAGAAATGAGTTTGGTGGAGTTGGGTAAGGCAAAGCATCCTTTGAAGGAGTTAAAAGGGATATGATTTGGTAGTGTAGGGTTCGGTATCTGACCTTCAGATCCCAGGTTCAAATCCAGAGAGTGCGTTTCTTGTCAGAGTCTTGAACAGCCGGAAATTTAATCTGCTCTGCTTAAACCCGAAAGGGATGATTTGACGGTGAGATTTCTATCGATTTCAAAAAAAAAAAAATCATTTGAAGTGAAAGAACTCATATCCAGATTTAGTGCTGAGTTAAGTTGCGTTAGGTTTTTATAACATTCTTTCACATAATATATTAATATTATAAACGATTATGAAGGAGTTAGGGAATGCAAAGCATCCTTTAAAGTGAAGATGCTGCCAAGTTAAAATAGACATTAAAAATTGTATAACAAGGCACTGTCAGATTTTTTTTTTTTTATTCAGTATCTTGAATGGTTCCAATAAAAAAAAAATGTAGAAAAGATGTGAAATGAGTAGCCACTCCCTGACCTATGTGGCTATATAGCTCATTCATTTCTTTCTTGTATCCCGTTTGTTTGTTTGTTTGTTGTTTTTTAAAATTTTTAAAATTTATTTTTATTTTATTTTTCTTATGCAGTTGCTTACTTGCTTTTGTTTGAATTATGCTTATCATTTCATTCACTCCATTCTTTGAGAAATTTATCATTTGTGAAAGTGAAATATCCAGCTTCCCAAAAGTCGACACCGAAATTTCGAAGTTTTAATTTTTTTTATTTAAAATTTCGGAGATTTGAAGAATTGATTTCAGATCTCCGAAGTTTTGATATTTTTTATTTGAAAATTCAGAGATCCAAATTTTATTGATAAATAATGATGGATTTTTAGCGAATTAAAAAATTACATTTACCGATGGATTTCCGTCGATAAATAAGACGCCAATTTATAAACGATATTTTTTTGATAATTCATCGATCGTTTATCGATGGATTTTTCCGCTGGTAAAAAACCTCCTTCTTATTCTCCTTTCTTTTTTTGTTTCCCCTCCTTGATTTTCTTCTTTTTTGTTGCTATTCTCTTCTCTTTCTTTTTTCTCTTCTGTTCTCTTCTCATATATATATATATATATATATTTTTTTTTCCTTTTTTAGTATTTGTTATCCAGATCTTTATTGATTTATTGATCCACTCATATATGATGTTTAAACTTTTCATTTTATATTTGCATATCACTTAAAAACTTGTCTTTGGTAAAACATATTGATTGAGAAAATTCAACACTAACCTTAATTGGTAAAACTACTAATTAAGTGGCTTAAAATTATAAATAATAATAATAATAATAATAATTCCACATTATTTGGACTTATATCCAATTCACCTCCTCTCTTGGGTATAATTGCTATTGTTTGAGAGCTTGTAGGTAAATTTCAATAACTAGTTGGATCGGAAACTCGATTCATATATAACAAATATGACCTGTATGCAATATATTACAAGGAAAAAAAATAAACTTACAGGAAAACTCCAAAACTCGGTCTCCTCTTCCAAACCTATATATCTTTCCTGCACAGATCTTTTATTAGTTGAAGAAAAGAAATCTTTATTCATGCAAAATAAAAACAAAAAGACTAATAGGAGTAAGAGATAGAGAAATTTGACACCGTGATTTATAATGGTTTGGCTTGTTTGGAATTTTCCACTATGTAAAAGTGAATCCACACTTTATACCGAGGTTTTTCCGTGGCTCACTCACAAACCAAGAGTTTTGTCCATGGGTTCACCCAAAATCTTTACAGAAAAAGATTTATCCCTAGGTTAACTCTTGAACCTTTACAATGAGAGTTTTGTTCTTAAGCTCACTCCAAAACTTTTTTAACAAAATCGCCATTTTGAGTATTCCAACTCAACAAGGGATTTCCACAACTACGGGTGTTTAAGATAAAGAAGATTTTACAACTCAACTTGGGTACTCACAAAAGATAAAAAAAAAAAGATTTAAGATGTGAGTGTTTAACCCAAGTAAGTACAAGCTCACTAAATGTGTATAAAGACGTAGTGTGTGAACTTTGATGATCAATAAAGTGTATGATAAAGAAGATTAAAGAAAACTATATGTTCTTACTTCTTAGAAAATGTATGAAGGTTGTATAAGTCAGCAAAAATAAAATGGGCATTCAATTTATAGTGAAAGTGAAAACTACCACAACTCTGTGTCCTGATACCGATAGTCGGTCTATAGTGGCTGGTACTATTGGAGATGATGAGGAATCCTTTGGGGTCAGATCGGTACCCTGAGCAGCAGGAATGGGTCTAACCCATGAATATAGAACATGATTATATATTTTTCAAAATAAAGTAGAATATTATATTTCATTACAAGTTCGTAGGAAAAAAATTGAGGACAAATCGGAGTCCGAAAGCTCAGAAACGGGCAAAAATAAGATTCAACGCGCACATGCACATGTGCTCTACAGTTCTCACGCTACGGTGCACGCACGCACTGTACGTAGCGCTCAGTTCAACCACTTTTTTATTTTATTTTCTTTCATCAACTATCTATTCCAGAGAGTTGATGAATTGGATTTTTCACCCAATTAATTTCTAACATTCCTTAAACACTTTTAAACACCCAAGATCTAAATTTTTTTAACATTAAAATCAAAATCAACACATGTTATAGAATAAATATATATGTATTCTAAATACACATATGCATTTATTTTGAATCAAAATACAAAGCAAATTAGAATCTCACAAGGAAATGACTCATGAACGATTATAGGTCACTTAAAGTTGGTCAAATGATTCTAGAATGATAGTTATATCTCTAAGCTTTCATTTAGAGTTTCAAACTCTAGTTTTATATTTCATGCCCAACATGAACATATTTGACTGAATCACAAGTATATTGTGTTTATACTTCCAAAACATCCATATATAATTTATTAAACTAATTTTAACTTTAAGCTATGTTATTATGTATCTAAAACATAATACATCACTATATGTTTCACTAATGATAACAACTCACTAATCAAAAATATAACTTTAGAGAAGATCAAACTTACACGGTAAGCTTGATTCTAAGATACAATCTTTTTCTCCTTATTGAAAATGTAGAGACATTACAAAGCTTTTCTCACAAATATTTTTTTTAGGTTAAATTTTCTTATGTTTTTCCTTATGCTTGCTGAATCAAAAACTTTCTCAAATTTGTCTTTTATAGTCAAACTTATGTAATTTTTAATATATAAAAGTTCTAATAAACTTTTATGTGACTTAATCCAATTTATCCAAATATGCATATCAGGCATAACTAATCAACTTTGTTTACCACTTTGATTTAATCCAATTAAATCAAACAATATATATATATATATATATATATATATATATATATATATTATTACATATTTTTATAATTACCAAAATATACTCAAATTGTATAAATATTTATGAAATTAAAACAAAACCATTATGTAAATTTGGATTAATCCAATTAATCCAAACTGGTCAAGTAAATAATTAATGTTATCTAATAACATTTAATTAGATTGATTGATAAGTATGATATCAAATATTATTTATTATCAAACATTATCGGCCACCAAAGTGCTCAACTAATATACTTCTTATTGTGAGACTCTTTAAGTTAAAACACATTCGTCATATAAACATATCTCATATGTACGTAATTCGACCACCTCCGAATTTGCGAAAAACACAAATGAAATTTTTGAATTATACATGTCGAAGTCATCATATATGTTTAATAATCCTTATGTCGTAGGCTATCCAAGTTGTGCTTAGGAAAAATAAATTAGACCGTCAAGTTTTCAAGACGCATATCTCATATTGTTGATATATCCACGATTCTTTACAACTAATCAAAATATTGTTTATGAAATATGTGATCAACCCTAGGTGATCGGCTTTAGCCAAAGTCTTAAAAATCATGGCCGACTCATATGGATACCTTAACCCATTATGGTACACATACAATCCGACAGATCCTATCTTGATATACATTTGATTGACGAGTGCATCGGTTCACACCCAACGAACATTTAGCGGTCAGACCATGAAAGGTCTCTGATGTACATGACATTAAAGTGTGGATGATCACATATAAAATCAATGATATCTTATAGTCAAAAGACCACATATGCTAATCGACTTGATGAGATTCATATTGACGGTGGTGTGTACTTCCAACTATTATAAATCACCTGTGAGTCATTCAGTATTTGTTCCAACAAATACTCATATGTCTATACGAGCTCCCTTACTCATGGGCCATTGGGTTAGATCATTGGAACTCCAATTCCAATAGACGACATGTGCTAATCTTATAGGTTATCAGAATTCGACTATATTCCAAAGCCAACGACTATTAATATTTAATTTAAGAATAATTTATAATAGTAATACCATCTCAATATCAGACTACCCAGTATATAGTATTATTACATGACTATTATAAGATCGTTATCATTATCAACAAATTTATATACCAAACTTATATCCATTATGACATAATAATTGTCATTAACACATATGGAATGAAAATGTAGTTATTTTTTAATAAATAATAAAATATAATGTACAATACATTACTCAAATTTTCGCTCCAAGTACCAACTCCAACAGGTATGTCAATCATGCACAAATGGTTATATTCAAAATATGACCGTTGAATATAAAACGCACGACCTACCGGATTACTGACCGATATGAAGATCGGTATGGACTAGATTGATTTCAGTAGCTATGCAAACTCCAACCGATCGGTATGATAGACCGATATAGAGTAGCCCAGTTTTAGAGAGTAAGCAGAACTGTTCAAAGCATAATAGAGACATCGGTATACTGATTCAGGGGCCGGTGTGCCGATCACAGTGTAAAAATATAAGTTTTGAATATTAAAATTTTATGCACATGACCCAATGCATTTTATGAATATGTATGAGTCTTATGAGTTTAAAATACTTTAGTTATCAACTCATAAGTTTTTAGACTTCACTTGATTTCATCATTAAGCGTTTGAGTCTTCACATCCAATTTACTTCGATATTTTTGTATAATATTCGCAAATGTGTGTCGAAATCATTATCGTTGCATCATCAATTTCCTTCATCAAGGGCAATGGCGCTTACAGTTATAGGGATGCACAAGATACAAGTTTTATATTATTAGGTTTCATCCTAATTAGGTTTGAGTCAAAATGACCGTGTATTTATATCTTTATAATATTTTCATTAACCTTAAAAAGGAAAAAAAAAAGGTCAAATGGAAAATGAAAAACCCAAACCACGAGCGTATTCTTTGGGTTGGTGTGATTGTAAGTTGACTGGGCTGGACCCATGGACGAAGACAACAAAGCGGCCGGCCTTACAAGACTATCGAAGAAAAAAACTGAATCCAATGATCCGAAAACGACATCGTATCATCACCACGCAGATCCCGCAAAACGAGATCTGAGATCAGATCCAATGGCATTTTCGTCCAAAAACATATTATATTTATATTCCTCTCGCCCTCCTCCCCCTGTGCCTTCAGGCGTTTAACTTGATCGCCTTCCTTCACACTACCCAAATTTCTCCAAAATGGCGAAGATACCCTTACTCTTCCCATTCCTCCTCCTTTCTTTCATCTCCCTCGCCACCGCCGAGATCAAATCCCTAACGATCACAGCTGACTCCCGCCCCATGATCCTCTTCGAAAAGTTCGGATTCACTCACACCGGCCACGTCATCATCTCAGTCAGCTCCGTCTCCGTTGCCACCTCCGCCCTTAACCCTGATCCTTCCCGTCTCGGCTTCTTCCTCCTCTCCGAAGAAGCCCTCCTTCAAGTCCTCGTCGAGATCCAACAAAACCCTAACTTCTGCGTCCTCGATTCCCAATACATTCTCCGATTATTCAACTTCCGCGACCTTTCTCCGCCGCCGCTCTCTCGCTTCAACCAATCGTATCCCGTCACCGCTCCCAATGAATACTCCCTCTTCTTCGCCAATTGCGCGCCGGAGACTCAGGTCTCAATGGACGTCCGAACCGAACTCTACAATTTAGACCGGGACGGTTCGCGAGATTTTCTCTCCGCCGGTCTAACTCAATTGCCTTCATTGTTTTTCTTCTTCTCCGTTCTGTACATTGGCTTCTTCGGAATCTGGATCTACATTTGTATGACAAACAAGCGATCTGTTCATCGCATTCATTTAGTAATGGCGATTTTGCTCATAATGAAAGCTTTGAATTTGATTTGCGCCGCGGAGGATAAGCATTACGTGAAAGCCACGGGGACGCCGCACGGATGGGACGTCTTGTTTTACATATTCCAATTTATTCGTGTCGTTTTGCTCTTTACGGTGATCGTTTTGATCGGGACTGGGTGGTCCTTTTTGAAGCCGTTTTTGCAAGAGAGGGAGAAGAAGGTATTGATGATTGTGATTCCGTTACAGGTTTTGGCCAACGTGGCATCGGTTGTGATTGGTGAAACGGGGCCGTTTATTAAGGACTGGGTGACTTGGAATCAGGTGTTTTTGTTGGTGGATATTATCTGCTGTTGTGCGATTATTTTCCCAATCGTGTGGTCGATTAGATCTTTGAGAGAGACGTCAAAGACTGACGGGAAGGCTGCGAGGAATTTGGCAAAGTTGACTTTGTTTAGGCAGTTCTACATTGTTGTGATTGGTTACTTGTATTTTACACGAATTGTCGTCTTTGCGCTTAAGACGATTGCTGCTTATAAATATCGATGGGTAAGCAATGCGGCTGAAGAGCTGGTGAGTTTGGCATTTTATATTGTGATTTTCTATATGTTTAGGCCTCTGGAGACGAATGAGTACTTTGTTCTTGATGACGAAGAAGAGGAGGCCGCGGAGCAGGCTCTCAGGGATGATGAGTTTGAGCTTTGAATTGGGTAAACTGTGACGATAACTTGCAGGGGTGATAGCTGATAGCATTAGGTCTGCAATTCTTACCCCTGTGCTTTTTATTTTTTGGATATTTACATCTTTACGTTATGATAACTTTTGTTTTTAATATACTCTCTATACTCATTTTAATGGGAATTTTTTTGTGGCATGAAGGTAATAAAGAATTCTTGATAGCAGAGTTAGTAATATTGTCATTTCAGATTATCCGTCTATTTGATTGATTACAGAAATATTCTTGTTCAGCTGGTTCTTTGTTTCTTGAGAGAGTTGATGACAATACACACAAGCAAAATTTTGTTAATTGCTGTTGAATTAATTGGAAAGATAAGTATAAAGGATAGTAGTATGTTAGTTCAAATGTGATTCGGATTTTAAATCCACTTGGTATGGTGCATAAAGGCGAGTGTTATATTGTTTTACACAGCTGTTGTAGGTGGTAGTTCTCAATAATGATTGATGAAAATTGGCAAAAAGCTCTCGGTATTGTAATACTTTTATTAGTGCATATCAGAATTGGCAAGTTTGCATATGCACAAGCTTGTGATGCGAAACTGTTAAGTTTGGAATTGGAAATTGAATGCATCAAATTTAATATTGGCAAAGTCATGGAGTAGATGTTTTCTTTCTTTCTTTTTCCTCCCATCAAGTTCACCATTGAAGTAATATCTTAGTGCATATCGGAATTGGCAAGTTTGCATATGCACAAGCTTGTGATGCGTAACCGTTAAGTTTAGAATTGGAAATTGCAAAGTCATGGAGTAGAAGTTTTCTTTCTTTCTTTCATGATTTGCACTGCAATTTCTGTGTTTAAATGATAATATTTGTGGTAAGTTTAGTTTACTTTAGGAAAAGGAAGGCCTAATTGCAAATGGGAAAATACAGTTGAGACATGCTGAGTTTTGAAAGTTTGTTTAATTTAGATTATAGAATCTGTAAGTGAGGTTTTTTGATGTTACTAATCTGAAGTGTCATTGATAGTTAGGACCTTCAGAACCTCACTATTTGTTATTTTTCTAGCTAGAGATTCCAATACCCCAAAGGAAGAATGGTCATGAATGTAATTTTATGTCCTTCAAATTTAGAGGATGTACCAAGTACATCTCTGTTTCAGCTCAAGTGTGAAAAATTTCTTGCTGATTCGAGAAACAAATTCTTTCTAAAACTGCATATGTGAAATGCTTGCATTCCAAGTTTAATGGAGGAGTTTCGCCGCAACTGATGGTTTTCCACTGATTCCCAGTTCTTGCTATTTATACGCCAGGGTGGCGTGGTTTGTTATGTTCATCTTATTGGTGTACATGCTTGCATTCCAAGTTTCGAATTGTTCTGAAAATGTCAGGCCATTGATTCAGTTTTTGCTATTTTGATAGTAAAAAATTGTTATTTTGACTATTGAGCATGTAAACTCTACTAATAAACATAAAATTAATTTCATGTTTTCAAAAATTTTATATTTATTAGTAGAGTTTATATGTTTAATAGTTTAAGTTGCATGGTAAATGGTCAAAATAGCATGTTTGTATCCAAAGTTATTTGATAGCATTGAGTATCATAATAATGGCCGTGTTTCTTCTTTGTATGTTAACTAGTGTGTGCCCGTGTCTCCGGCACGGTGTTATAGAATTTATAGAGAGATTAAGATTTTGTTATTTAATTTGTTTATAATGAAATGATTTTAATTTTTAATTAAATTATTTTATTCTTTAATTTATTTGGTAGTTTTCATTTTCCATTAATAAATGATTTATTCTTTAATTTATTTAGTAGTTTTTATTTTCCATTTTTATAGAGATTCTATAATGAAATTAATGAAATAATCTGAGCCGTCAATTAAGCCACGTAAAGATAGCCTTTGGATTCACTATCTCTCCTCATCATAACCATCCGTTACACTCTCTTTCCTCTCACATCATTGTGCTTTATAATATAGATATTTAATAGCCATGTCTAAAGTATATATACATTATGGACCCTAGTTATTTGCACCGGGACAATCACGGTGGGTCGGCTAGGCCAAACCAACTAAGGAACCTTGACCCATAAGAGAATGTCTTGTGGAATGGTTAGTAGATAACTAATAATTTTATAAGGTTTAAAACAGTTCAAATAATTTCTAAATAATACTAGCCCATTAACTAGTTCGCGTAGGATGATAATATTGTTAAAGTCTCAAGGTAAATTAGGAAGTCTTCTAAAAGAAAGTCAAGAAACCCTAATTTCATCCCATACCCGACTGTACCTTCACCAAAAAAAATAAAAAAAAAATGCTTGAAGGCTATGAAACCAAAATCCCTCTCAAATTCGACTTCTATAAGAGAAGGTGGTATTTCCTAGGGGTGACAATTTGGGTCAAGATTCGTTTATTCGTTCGATTCGATTCGCTTTAAAGCGAATACAGGTTTGAAAAAATGGATTCGTTTAATAAATGGGTCAATTCGATTCGATTCGTTTATTAAACGAATCGAATACGAATTTAAGCTCATTGATTCGTTTATTCGTTTATGATTCGTTTTATTTTTTTTTACTAGTTCTTATTAATTTTCAATTAAGATTCGAGAAATTATAGCTAATTATCATAGAAAAAGTAATATTTTCAATATTTGGTGAAGTATTTTTAGTAAATATATTAATTACATATTTCATATGTATATATTTATGAAGAATTAATGTAAATCAAGTGTGGTAAATTATTTTATTAAATAATATTATTGACTAAACGAATAAACGAATATTCGTATTCAATTCGTTTAATAAACGAATCGAATACGAATCCATCACATTTTGATTCGATTCGTTTAGGATTCGATACGAATTCGATTCGTTGATTCGTTTTGACACCCATAGTATTTCCCTACATGATAGATGAAAGCAATAAGCAATAAGGAGCACTTATCTTAAAGAATAAGGATGGATGCAATTTTATAGGAATCAGATTCCTTAACCCAAACAACTAGGTTCACTTACATGGTAGATGCAATCCTATTTTATTTAATTGGCTTGATATATATATATTTCTTATTTGTATATTGTTAGTACTTACAAATGGACAATAGACTTCAAGGTCAGGTCCAATCCATAAAGTATGTATTTATTATGTATCTCGACCCATTTTGATTATGACAATCACTATGGATCGTGGTTTGGAAATGCACAAATACATAAAAGTAAGGCCTAACCCTTGCCCACGCCCACTTAAGCATTCTTGACTCATTAGGGAATACCTTATGGAACATATTAGTAGAGGTGATAATTTGAGTCAGGATTCGTTTATTCGTTCAATTCGATTCGCTTTAAAGCAAATACGAGTTTGAAAAAATGGATTTGTTTAATAAATGAGTCAATTCGATTCGATTCATTTATTAAACGAATCGAATACGAATTTAAGCTCATGAATTTGTTTATTCGTTTATGATTCGTTTTATTATTTTCTTTTACTAGTTATGTTATTTTTCAATTAAGATTTGAGAAATTATGGCTAATTATCATAGAAAAAAATAATATTTTCGATATTTGGTGAGATATTTTTTAATAAATATATTAATTACATATTTTATATGTGTATATTTATGAAGAATTAATGTAAATCAACTATGGTAAATTATGATATCAAATAATATTATGACTAAACGAATATTCGTATTCGATTCTTTTAATAAACGAATCGAATACGAATCATGATATTATGATTCATTTAATAAACGAATCGAATATGAATTCATCACATCGATTCGATTCGTTGATTCGTTTTGCCACCCCTACATATTACCGGAGAACCAATAATCCTATAAAGTTTAAACAATTCATAAACAGTACAAGCATACAAACCAGTTCGCAAAAGATTATATTATTGTGTATTTCTCTTGCCAAATTAGGAAGCCTTCTAGAAGCAAGCCAAGAAACTAGAATCCCACTCAAAACCAACATGTATAAGGGAAGGTGACTTCTCTTATATGATATAGGAAAGTAATCTGGATCACTTACCTTGTAGCATAAAGATTTGTTCTATCTTATATAGATTAGATTCTTTTAACCCAAACAACTAAGGTTTCCTATCAAAATCAGTTTTTTAACCGGACCAGTGATCGAATCGGTGATCCAAAAGGTTTAATGGGTCAGTGGTTCGACCGGTTGAACAATTCTGAAAAAATTGATAGAACCGGCGTAAGTCATAAATAGTTTTATTTTATTAAAAATAATAAAAATATTAAATATTAATTTTCTTGTTTTAAAAATTAAAAAAAAAATTTGAACCGTTCCGGTCCGCTTTATCAATTCTGACCGATTTTTATCAGGTTTGATCGGTGTTTTTACTATCCGCTTTTTATGGATTAACCAGATCGGACTCACTGTAGATTCTCGGTTCGACCAGTCCGATTTTCAAAACTGTGATAAAAAGAGACACCGTCTTCATTTAAAGGAAGTTCAACAGTTGAGAATTCCATTAAACTCAATTGACGAACCCTAAAATACCATCTCTATAATTCTTTTGTCTGTCCAAGGACAGTTATTTTTGTTCTTGAACATGAAGCCCTAGTTTCAGTTTTCTTGGGTTGCAAGGAACCCGAATCCAATCACTATAAATAGTCACCCACCATTACAAACCTGTTATACGGTTAAAAACATCATTGTTCTCAACCATTTGCACCAGAAGCTCTGAAATTGTTCCTTGGGCTTCAAGAAATAGTCCTATAGTAGCGATCTCCTATCACTTTTAAATAGAGATGACAAAAATCTCCGTGTGATAGGACCCATAGGAACCTGGTATGTTAAGGATAGATAATGAGATAATTTTATATACTCATTGGTTGGACAGATCGGATGCGGATATTAATATCTCAATTCAAATATAAGTAAAATTCACATGCGAACGGGGCCCATGCAATTCAATATTTTAAGGGTGGGTAATTGATAATTTTCGTATCCGTTAATTGAACATGACAAATACGAATATTGACATCCCCGTATCATATCTCGAAATATTATCATCCCTAGATCCAAACCCAAAAGTGACACGTGGAACACCCGTGTGTTGATGTAGAGTATGATTTGTGGAAAGGGTTTACTCTCTTATTCTTAACATGCATTGAACCCATGAAAAACATTTAATAATAATTAAAAAACAAAAATTGTATTGGGCAAAAGATATTTACTTTTATAAATAAATATAAATACAAGGATAGATAAAGTTTAAATTACATTTTTAACCTATATCTCTCATGATTCATACACTTTTTTTTTTTTTTTTTTTTTTTTTTTTTTTTGAAATCGTTGGAAACCCCGCCACCAAACCACCCATTCTGGGCCGCGGCGCAGGTAAAACCCCCGGCTGCCCCAGGCTCTTACAAGAAGTTACACCCCCTGGATTCGAACCCAGAACCTCAATACACACGTAGCCAAAATAAAATAATTCATTTAATTTTTTTTATTATAGAAATTTATTAAATAAATCATATTTCTCATCAATTATTATTATAAAAAAATCTGACCTATAAACTTATTTAATCTTTAATCATAAGATTTTTTTTGTTTATCTTTAGTCATTTTTTGACTAATAAGAGATTTAACCTATATTTTTTTTTTCCATTTTTACCCTTAAAAAGGAAAAAAAATACAGTTCACGTGAACAATATTTTTCTTGCTTTTAAAGAAAATTTTGTGTAAGTTCATATATATTTTAATCTCTTATCTCCCATTTGGGTACTGAATATTAAAAGCACATATTTTTATTTTAAATAGACATTAAATATTAATTCATATTTTTTTGTGGATTAACTATTAATTCATCTTTTTTTTTTTTATGTGGATGAAATCACTTATAATCACATTGTGATCATGCCTATACAAATAAATACCCAAGCACAAACCTAATCGACAGTCATTTTATGAATGTAGGTAAAAAAAAATACAATTACAATATGACTAAAATAATTGAGGCCACAAATATTTTTAAAAGTCAACAATGTTACTTCACTCAATGTGACTGAGTGTCTGCAATATGACTGATATAATTAATGTAACTGATGTCATAATTATAATTGATAGAGGTCAATGTGACGTATGTATGATGTGACAATTTTGAGATTAATTTCGATCTTATGTAAGTCCGAAATTATGAGAGGTTTGTTGATGAAAGTTGTAGGTATGTATATTAAGTATACTTATATTTTTACATATTATGATTTCGAATTCAGATGAAAAATATATGAGTAATTGAAAATAACTATTTTGAAATTATTATTCTCTTATAAATGTAAGAGTATTTTTTTTACTATTTTTTTGGGTCTAAATATGTCGATAATGAGTTTTATTTTAAAGTTTATGATTTGTTGAAAAAATCAAAAGGAAGTTTCATCCATTATTAAACAACCAAGCTTATTGATCTACCTCTCCAAATCACGTAGACAATCGACTACCTTTGAGGTCATTGGTGAGTTTGATGAGAGAGAAAAACTTATATAGGACCGTCCCTATATCGACATCCAATTAACGTATGATACATGTTCCAATTATTTTGAGAATGACCAGTCAAAACAGAGAGAGAAAAAAATAATTGAAACATGTGTTATTCATTAATTAGAGATGATCTTATAGAAACCGTCCCTAGATAAGTTCCTTGGCAAAAACCATCTTTAGGTTTGTAGAAAGTGAATGTGGATTAGGGGTGGCAAAACGAATCAACGAATCGAATTTGTATCGAATCCTAAACGATTCGAATCAAAATGTGATGAATTCGTATTCGAATCGTTTATTAAACGAATCCTAATATCATGATTCGTATTCAATTCGTTTATTAAACGAATCAAATACGAATATTCGTTTATTCGTTTAGTCAATTATATTATTTAATATAATAATTTACCACACTTGATTTAAATTAATTCTTCATAATATATACATATGAAATATGTAATTAATATATTTACTAAAAATATCTCACCAAATATCGAAAATATTACGTTTTCTATGATAATTATTTATAATTTCTCGAATTTTAATTGAAAATTAACAAGAACTAGTAAATAAAAATAATAAAACGAATCCTAAACGAATAAACGAATCTATGAACTTAAATTCGTATTCGATTCGTTTAATAAACGAATCGAATCAAATTGACTCATTTATTAAACGAATCCATTTTTTCAAACCCGTATTCACTCTAAAGCGAATCGAATCGAACGAATAAACGAATCCTGACCCAATTTGCCACCCCTAATGTGGATCCCTTTATAAATGAGGGTCGTTAACAAGCTAAATTAGGTGCTATAGCCCAAAATTTGCTTTGTAGTATCATAATATTTGTGTTTGGATTAATTTACGAGTTTACTTTGTCACATTTTATTCTTTTATAGTCTCTCTTTGAAGGGAAAAAAAAAGAAAAAAAGAACAACCTTTAATATTAAAACAAGATTTGGGTATAAATTTTGCACTAAATTTTACATTCGTATCTCACCTGATATTTCAAATTTTACTCTATAAAATATTCTCATAAATATCATATTCTATGATTTAAAGTTTATTGCAATGCTAATACAAGTCCCCAAGGGGGTGTGGCTTGATGGTATAGGGTCCATAATCTCACCTTGAGGTTCTGGGTTCGAATCCAGGGGGTGCACTTCTTGTAAGAGCCTGGGACAGCCGGTGATTTTACCTGCGCCGCGGCCCAGAATTGATGATTTGGTGGCGAGGTTTCCATCGTTTCAAAAAAAAAAAAATAGCAATGCTAATACAATGTTACTTCAAATTTAACATGGCACTGTTGATTAACACCAAAAAGGCAACCCTGAAAATTATTAAAACTTAAAAAAATTGACAAAAGTGTGAGCCTATTGAATTTCTCTCACTCATTTTAATAACTCATATATATAAACACCCATTTTACGTACCATTTCATATAGTTGATGCAACTGCCCATACCTACCCATATTATATTATTATATATAACAAATAATACAATCATCCTTGCATTTTATTTATAAAAAAATAAAAAATTAATTGCTCATAAAAAAATAAAATAAAATTGGTGGCTGTATTTTTATGCCATAAACGCAAAAAAGAGGTCAAAATTTAAGTTTGTGAAGAAACGAAGGCGTGTGGATAATAGATTAGGATGTGTTCGTAACCACTAAAGAATAATTATCAACTAAAAATATTAAATTAATGACAATATTCATCTTGCTAATTGGATAATACACGAAAAAGATGTAAATTCTGCTTTACTCTACCTTCCGTTTTGAATTTTTTTTTTTTTTTTTTAAATACAACGGTGATATCACGTCATTTATATAATAATATATTTTCACTCTGATCAAAATATTAAAAATTATTAAATAAATGATAATTATATTTAATACAACTATATATAGTTTGTGTATTACATTACTCATATTTCCGTTATATAAAATAATTAATTGTTAATTTTGATATGAATTGATATTATTCTTATTAAAAAAATGCAAATAAATAAAAAAAAGAGCACTAATAATTTATCCACTTTAGTCCCTAGAGTTTGGATTATATTTTTTTTTTCAAATTACTTAAAATACCACGTTAAATAATTTTTTTTAAAATATAAATAATAAATGAATTATTAGCTCAAAGTCTAAAGACATGGCTGTTAAGTTTTTGTGTACAAATACAACTAAACATAAAGGGCCAATAAATTGTTTTGGAGTTAGCAAGAAGATTAGTAGTTGTTAATTGTCTTTGTTGGTGGATAATTAAAGAATAAAATTATTTATGCAAACAAATTAGCACCAAAATCCTGCCTTGTTCATTTTTACTTGTTACACTCTTTTTTAGTAACATGAAAACCATACTACAAGGCAAAAAATAAAAAAATAAATAAATCAATTTATGGGCCCTAATCTATATTATCTTTAGGCATGTTGTGTGATAATGTCTATACGAATTATTAATCCTTTAAATAAGAAATTGTTAAAAGATTAAAACAAGATTTTGCTCTACCTTTTTGTAGAAAAAGTTAAATAATGAATGCATTGAAATTCGTGATTTTATTATTCCACTTTGAAATTTTAATGTTTGCCTTAGTAATCATATTTAATTATGGTATGAGACAGTCGGATATTTTACATGCTCCGTTTAAGTCTGAAAGAGGTAATTTAGCGGTGGATTTCCAACGATTCTAAAAAAAAAAAAATCCTTAATTTGTCCGGACATTTAGACCCTTAAATATACTTTCAAGTATTTAGAAATTAAAAAAAAATATAGTCCATACATTTGGATCCCCAATTTTATTATTAAATATTTAGAAAAAAATCAATACAATCCAAATATTTAGATTTTAGACCCCCTAATCTATTTTTTTTTAATGTTTGGAAGAAAATCAACAATTCCTGTGTACTTAAGGAGGATTAGGAGTGGTTTACAGAGAAATTTTTTTATAAAGAAAATAAATTAAAATGCTAAATATCTTAACCATACAAAATAATGATTTTAGATTCAGTGTTGATTTTTTTAAGCTCAATTTTTTATAATCTTCTATCATGTATATATGTATACTAGTATTATAATGGACGGTTAAGATTCACTCATAATCTTAATCTTTCCTATATAAAAGTTCAATATTTTGTCACATATTTTTTTATACTCAACTTTTTATAATCTTCTATCATGCATGCATGTATATTATATTATAATGGACGATTGAGATTCACTCATAATCTTTATCTTTATTTATATAAAAGTTCAATATTTTATCCACATGACTTCCTAAAGCGCCGCATAAGATTTTTCTTTTATTTAAAATATATAAATCATATTCATAATTAAACCTCTCCAGTCTCCTCAAACCTTTTATTATTATAAAAAAATAGTATTTAAATTTTACCAAATCTGCTCATTCACTGCTCATTCATGCTACATAAAACTTTTCTTTTATATATAAGATACAAATCCTATTCATAATTAGATTCCTCCTCGAATCTTTTATTATTATATGAAGATAACATTTAAATTTTATTCCATCTACACGAAAAGCGGCCCAATAATACTTTATAAGAATCTCGGTACAAAATTCAATTCAACATTAAATTCCGATACCAAATTATTATGCTAAATACCTCACTCTTTTGACCAACTAATACTTGCATACTAAGCAAAAGATAGATACTTACAATATCTTCTTTCTTCTATAAATTACTTGCATAACAATTTTTGCAGCATAACACCACCAACAGAAATAATACACACCAATGTCTCATTTTGAAGGCTCAAATATGCCGCCGGCGAAGCCTAATGCCGGCGACAACGTCTCAATTTTTAACCAAAACCAGCCAGTTGAGCTCCAGAAATACCCAAAAAGAAAAAGACCCTCACTTGATGAGGTTTTAAATCATAGTGACAACACTTCAATTGATCATCATCAAGCCATCGAGATCAGCCATGCTTGTAGCTCCGAGCCAACTTCATACCCTTTTGTTCTTTCTTTCAATAACTTAACGTACAGTATCAAAGTTGGTAGAAAATTGGAGCTTCCCTTTTGCGGAAAGGGCTCGTCTAGTGAGTCTCCGGAAAAGGTTTTGTTAAATGATATTTCCGGTGAAGCGAGAGAAGGTGAAATCATGGCCGTTCTTGGGGCTAGTGGGTCGGGAAAATCAACGTTGATTGATGCCTTAGCGGACAAGATTTCGAAGGCGAGCTTGAAAGGGACTGTGACTTTGAATGGTGAAGTTTTGGAGTCGAGTCTTTTGAAGGTGATTTCTGCTTATGTAATGCAAGATGATCTTTTGTTTCCAATGCTAACCGTACAAGAAACGCTCATGTTCGCCGCTGAATTTAGGCTTCCTCGATCGCTTTCAAAGAGAAAGAAGAATGCAAGAGTACAAGCTTTGATCGATCAGCTAGGCCTGCGAAGCGCGGCGGAGACTGTGATTGGTGATGAGGGTCACAGAGGAGTCTCCGGCGGCGAACGCAGGAGGGTTTCGATTGGAATTGATATAATTCACGACCCAATTCTGTTGTTTCTCGATGAACCAACTTCTGGTCTTGATTCAACAAGTGCTCTTATGGTTGTTAAAGTATTGCAACGAATTGCACTTAGCGGTAGCATCGTTATCATGTCCATTCACCAACCAAGTTACAGGATTTTAAGCTTACTCAATCGTTTGATATTTCTTTCAAATGGAAATACAGTCTACGGCGGGCCGCCAACAAATCTTCCTGGATTCTTTGCCCAGTTTGGTCACCCAATTCCTGAAAGCGAGAACCGAACTGAGTTTGCTCTTGATTTGATTCGTGAACTTGAAGAAAATCCTGAAGGAACTAAAAACTTAGTCCAGTTCAACAAATCCTGGCAGAATACAAAGAATCCGGAAAATTCGGAGGCCAATAAATCAAGTTTTTCACTAACAGATGCGATCAAGGAAAGTGTTTCAAGAGGCAAGCTTGTCTCCGGCGCCGGTACTGATGCCGTCGCAAGCTTGACATCTTCAGTCCCAACTTTTGCCAACTCAATGTCGATTGAAATGCTAGTTATTGCAAAAAGATCGTTCACAAACTCAAAAAGAATGCCTGAGTTATTCGGAATTCGATTCGGAGCCGTTCTTGTTACTGCCATAATCTTAGCTACAATTTTTTGGCAAGTAGACGATTCACCCAAAGGGGTCCAAGAACGCATCGGCTTCTTCGCTTTCGCCATGACCACAACATTCTACACCTGTGCAGAAGCAATCCCAGTTTTTCTTCAAGAACGTTACATTTTCATGAGAGAAACTTCTTACAATGCTTACCGCCACTCATCATACGTTTTTGCTAATTCCATCATCCCCATTCCTTCTTTGATCGTCCTGTCTCTCACATTTTCTTTAATAACTTTCTGGGCAGTTGGCCTCGCGGGCGGCTTCTCAGGATTCACATTCTTCTTCTTCACAATCTGGGCATCATTCGAGGCCGGAATCTCATTCGTTACATTTCTCTCAGGTGTTGTCTCTCACGTCATGCTTGGCTACACCATTGTTGTAGCTGTATTAGCCTATTTCCTCCTCGTCAGTGGCTTCTTCATTTCTCGGAACAGAATCCCTCCGTATTGGATTTGGTTTCATTACATTTCTCTAGTGAAATATCCATACGAAGGAGTTTTACAAAACGAATTTGCTGATCCAAACAAGTGCTTTGTCCGAGGAGTGCAGATTTTCGATAACACACCACTTGGTGCAGTGCCCATGGCTTTGAAATTGAAGCTTTTGAAAAGCATGAGCAGTGTTTTGGGGATGGACATTACAAGCACGACTTGTTTGACTACTGGCTCTGACATTTTGACGCAACAGGGAATCACAGATATTAGCAAGTGGAATTGCTTGTGGATTCTTGTTGCTTGGGGATTATTCTTTAGGGTTCTGTTTTATTTTACTTTGCTGCTTCGAAGCAAAAACAAGAGAAGGTGATTGATTAATTATTTTACCAGAAAATAAGAATGATTCAAAAGTGTTGCATCAAGAATGCAACTACTAAATTTTAAGTTGTCTGAAACGTTATTATTGTTTATTATATAATAACATGTATTTAATTAATCCCAAGGGATCGTCTTAGTGATAAAAATTTTGGGTTTAAGTGGTTTGCACCCTCTCAGATTCGAGATTCAAATCTTACTAGATATATTTCCTTATGGTCATTTCCCATTGTATAAAAAGTCAATGACTTACTCTGATATGTGCCGGTTACCAAAAAAAATATATATTTAATTTTCTTTCTTTTTTTATTCCTCGTGGTGGGAGGGTGTCACTATTAGTGGTTGGCTTATGTAAGATTTTATGCATTTTGTTATATCTTCTATTCTTTCTTCATAATGCATCAGACATTGCGTTAGTTTTCGAAAGATTAATTACTGAAGTATCAACTTTATTAACCTCACAATGTGGAATGAATCAAAGAACATATGAAGAGGATCCATTAAAATTTTTAATTAGATTAATCATAAGATAACGGGTTAAAAAGATTAAAGAAGTAATGCAATTAAGGTCTAATTCAGGAGTAAATCTTTGGTGCAACGGAGGTATGAGTGACGTGGTACCATCAGCGAATTAGAAAATGACATGTATAATTTAATACCTATTTTTTAAATGTTTTTTAATTTTTTAGCACGTGTGGCAATGGATGATTGGATTGTTGCATGAATGACGTGGTACCTCTGTTGCACCAAAGATTTTATCCTAATCCAGAAGCCCTTAACCGAATCCACAATTAATCTAAAAAGTTTTGCGATTGATAATTAAGTACAACCCTTTTGGTGATAGCCCATAAAGATCAAGATTTATAGTTGGATACAACCGTCCTGATGGTTTTTTGTGCAATATTTTGTGTAAGTGTTGGAAGTACGTTTTTTGTAAGAGTTTGGGATAGTCGGGGGGTTTTACCTGTTCCGCTTAAACCTGAAAGATGATGGTTTAGCGATGAGATTTCCAACGATTTCAAAAAAAGAAATGTTCGAGTTTGTATTGTATTTTATACAGGTGTGAGTGTTTATGTTTGTGTTATATTTTCTTGTTCATTGCATTCCTAACACCCCATTGTTGGAGTTTAAAGACCCTGATATCAAGTTGAAAATGAAAGCTTCAAGCTCTCAATGAAACACAACACAAAGAAGATGAAATTTGTAGAAACTAGCATACAAATCTATTCATTTTCACAGAATTTATACACATTTTACAGTTAATTAAAAGATCTACATCTTACAACTGTGACAGATAATGAATGGTGTAGTTAAAAACAAAAGGCCTTCTAACAACATTGTCCTCTTTTCGATGACACCTATGAAACTTCTAGAACATCTTTCAAAGATGACATTGCAACCCTTGTGATGTGATCCAGAATGAGCTCTGTTTGTTGGGCCAAGTTAACTTGAAGTTGTGGCTGATTGCATGGCTTAGTCAAATTGGTGTATTTGTGCCATTTTGGTGGATTTGGAAGATTCCTTGGGTTCTGGAGTTTGGTCCATGCATGAGACATTATGTGTAACATCCCAGATTTTCGGGACTATTCTAGGAGATTCCCAGACTGACGATATAGTCTTGGAATAGAATGATAATGAAGAATAAGTGTTTAAGTGATGTAATATGGATCAGAATAATATGAAATGAATATTCGTCGTGTTGGAAAACGCGTGGGACCAAGAATCAGCTACGCGATTTTAGTAATACGAGTAAAGATTACAGTTTTGGGCATGAATTTAGCAAACGAACTCCGATCGAGTTGGTTCCTGAACCATCGGACTCGTTTTTCCGAGACGAACAATTTTCGTGTTGAACACATTTCGAGAATCGCATCAGAAGAGCTTTGAAAGTGGTGATTTCCGAAGTACCCTTATTAGTGGGGGCATATTGGTAATTTTTGGAATTTTATATATATTTATTATTTTTATCAGCAGCCTTACAAAAAAAAAAAGAGATAAGAAAGAGAAAAAGAAGAAAAAGAGAGAAGAGAAGTTTCAGTCTTGATCCGTCATCAATATCCGACCGAGTCCTTAAGGAAAAGTGTAGATCTCGTCGAGATGATCATTTTGGTGGTGGTTTCATCTCGGGAAACTTCCAATTTTCAGAGAAATCTCGGTAAGAAACTTTTTATGGTTTTTCTCGATTTCCCGTTGATCCGGAACTCCGATCGACAAACCGTCATCGCCATTAGATCGGGAGAGAGAGAGGGGAACGCTCGGCCGTCGGAAAATTTCCGATCGGACCGGCGCGTGAAGCTCACGCGCGTCCTATGTGGCGGCGCGTGAGGCCCACGCGCGGCCTGGCCAATCGGCGCGTGTCCACCACGCGCCAGACAGTGTATCCGTGCTGATTTTCGAGTCTCCTCCGCGAATTTCAGACCATTCCGAGTAGTTTTGGACCTCCGAATCTTGATTTTCGTTAAGTTTGCGAGAACGACCGAATCACGTTTCTTGCATTTCTTTCATCTATTCTAGTTAGGATTATGTTCCTTATAGTAAATTCTTTTATTTCTATAGGTGATCGTGATACTGTAAGCAGGGCGGTCCTGCTGCCTAGGTCCTTTCTCTGTAGTCAGCTCTCCAGGTGCGTGGATAAACTTGTAACATTGATGTTTTCAAAAGTATATATTATGTATGTTTTCTTAAATGAATTTTAAGATAATGCATTAAATGAGTTTGTTTTCAGAAAGTTTATATATTTTGCTATAAGGTATGGATCGAATATTGATTATGTTGAAATCATGTGTTTGTGATATATGAGAAACTTGCATGATTTGAGATATATGAGCATGGATTTTGGAAATGATTTTTATGTTAGGATGCACCCCGTGTACTTATATGTGCCAGATTATTGCCGTGAGATAAGGTCTCATGTTGCCAGTTATTGCCGTGAGATAAGGTCTCATGTTGCCAGTTTGCTCCGGATGCCAGTTTTGCCGTGGGGAAGCCCCATGTTGCCAGCTTTGCCGTATTTGTCATGAGGTAGTGCATATAGATGAAAAACAGAGTATTTTGAACAGTATGAGATTTATGATTTGAGTTTATGAGAAATGAGTTTATCAGAAATGAGATTATGATTTGAGTTTATGAGAAATGAGTTTATGAGAAATGAGATTTATGATTTCAAGTAAATGTTTGAGAAATCGATTTACAGCTTATGTATTTATTTATATTATGAAAGACTTGTTCGATCCACCTTGTTACTTGATTATCCACGGCACTGAGCTGTGATCCATTGCACTAAGCGTGAGCTTACCCCACATTCCTTAACATTTCAGGTTTAGCAGATTAGTAGATCGTTCTTTCATCTGCTGTTTCGTCATCATTCCAGCCAGTAGAGAAAAGGTTGTGCCAACAGTAGAGTGTCTTGTTATGTTTTGAGACTGTATTTCTAGATATGTATTCCTTGGGAGAATTTGTTATGTGATGTTGGGCATTGAGCCTTTATTTGTTACTGAGGATGTTGTGTTTCCTTTGTGGTTATTATGTTGAGTTGGATCATGGAGATCCTAGTTTTATGATGAGATTTTATTTTTCAGTTTAGATTTTTCCTTGTATTTGGAGGATTAGTCCATATTACAGGGGAAACTCTGCCAGTTTCTAGTCTCGTCTCACCCCTATACCCTACCTAAGGGTACGGGTGTGACATTATGTGAAGGATTTATTATGTCTAAAGCAATATTGGAATGGGTCTAGGACGTGCATGGGCTGCCTTGATTGATTTTGGGCTTTATTTTCGAATGGTGCATTAGCAGTGGCGGGATTTACGCAGTCTTTATATTTTGGACGTAACTTTCCCGTCTGATGTCCGATTTTGGTGATTCAAGTTGCATTGAAAAGAGAACTCGTAGCTCTACAACTTTTAAGTTTTCATCAAAGTCCAGTTCGGATTCCTTCATGGTCTAAATGAGGACGCAATGTATCCCTATAGTTTTTATATTTTATATTTTTTAAGTTATGTGTTGTTTAAGTGTTGGGCTGAACATTAATTAAATTAAAAAGCCCATGGACGAAATTTTCAAGTATTTTATTAGGATTTTATTATATTTTGGTAGAATTAGGGTTAGCCACCTATTTAAAGGGGCATTATTCATTGTAATGGATAATTAACCACTAATATATCTTTTTACAAAACAAATTGACTTGTGTCATCTTGAGGGAGTGAATTCTTCCTTGGTTTTACGGAACAAAAGCTTATCAACGTGTGGCAAGCGTTGTGGCGCTGTATCGCTGTTCAGGATTCTCCAAAGAAATAAAGAAAGGTTTTTAAGGGCAATGCTCCTTAAGGGTTGAACTTGATCTTGGAAGAATTTTGTTCTTACAAAATCAAGATTCGCGGTTTTTGGGGCTTAGAACACGTGGAGATGTTTGCTTGGCTTTGTTTCAGGCAGGTTTCTATCACCTTGATTTGATTAGAGATCAAACGGACTACAGAGGGAGATCTAGAGTGATTTTTGAGTTGTAAATTTTTGACCCCTAAATTATCTCATTAGCTCCATTAATTATTATTATTTTTTAATTTCTATTTTGTCCTTTCATAAGATTATTAAAAATGATAAATATGTTATAAGTGTGTTCATACTTATAGCGGATTGATTGGCAGGTCCTGAGTTCAAATCCAAGATATGCATTTCTTGTAAGAACTTAAGACAGTCTGGTCGGTGATTTAACAAAAGGATTTCTAATATTTCCAAAAAAAAAATTATTCATACTTGTAACTAATTTTATAAACCCTAATTTTTATCACACCGGAAAATAATTGGCAGCTAACCTAAGAATTACATTTTCAAGAACACAAGAATAATATGATCATTGTGCAAAACATTGGGTGGATTAGTAGTTTGTAAGATAGGGTGTATGAAAGAAAAATGTTTATAAGGATAAATTTGTGATTAAATTGGGTTTATTGAGAGAAATTGATTTTAATATTTTAATGGGGTTGAGTGGGTATCAACGCTCTTCATATTTTAAAGAGACGATGACTCCTTTCAGAGTTTATTGAAATATTTCCATATATAAATGCTTATCTTAAATTAACAAACACTTGAATCTGATATTGAGCATCACTTCTTAATTTCCAATCCGGAATATTAAGACCAATTTATTAATCTCGAGTTTTATTTAATGTTTGAAAATATTGTATCAGTTCATAAGACTTTAGTTATAAATAAGATCAGGAAATGGTGCTGATTTTCTTACACATTGGACAAATGCTTGTATGTTCATTGACCCGAAGAAACTTATTGAAATAATCAGCACCGATTGAGAAATTTTAGTTCTGATTGCGGAGTTACAAGAAAAAATTTATACCCAATTATGTGTGAAAATTTATGATAAAATAATTCGAACCGGGAATTGACCGTGAGTCCGGTTCGGCCAAAAAAAAACCGATATGATAAAAACCGGTCAAATCCAATAATGTGACTATTTTTCCGACCCTAAGTCACATTGAGTATAGTCACAATAACATTTTACTTAAGTCACAAACAACTCATTCATACTCATATTTTTACCACAGATACAATGTGACAATTAGTTGGGTGACTAAAAATTAATTTAGTTATGGGTGTGCCTCAATCAGTCAATCACATCTATTGCCTCAGATAGACCTGGCCGCCGGTTCGGAACCGAACCGAACCGGCCGGTTCCCGGTTCCACAAGTGTGGAACCGGAACCGAACCGGTTAATTCCGGTTCGGTTCCGGTTCCACACTTAAGTGGAACCGGAACCGTAAACCGAACCGGAACCGAACCGGAATTAATAATAAATTTTAAAAAATAGAAAAAATTCTATAATCGTAACGTTTTTTCATACTATCACATCATTTTTATAGAATCTTTGTTTTATAAAATTCTTTTAACATATAATCTTTTTTATAGCCAACTCTTGACTAGTGTTTTCTTTATATAAGCGATGTGGGATATTGTTACTTGGCTATTGTGTCCCACATTACTTATATAAAGAAGTCAATAACGAAGAGTTTGTTATAAAAAGGATATGGACATTCATGTTTTAGTATTGCAATTTTAAACTTCATTAAGTCATTATTATTAATAAAAAAAATTGAGATTTACTTGAGGAACCTTACGGTTCCAAGAAAATAAATTTTTTTTTTTACTTCCGGTTCCAACCGGAACCGTACGGTTCCGGTTGGAACCGCTAGAACCGTTCGGTTCCAGCGGTTCCAACCGGTTCGGTCAGGGTAAGAACCCTAACCGAACCGGTCAGGTTCCGGTTCGGTTCCGGTTCCGAACCGGAACCTTGGCCGGGTCTAGTCTCAGACATATTGTCAACCCTAAGTCACATTGAGCACAGTCAAAATTGTGATATCAGTCACATTACCGACCATTAGTCACATTAAATATAGTCGCAGTTGAGAACTTAGTTATATTGTCGACCATCAGTCACATTTGTGACCTCAGTCACATTAGTTATATCTCAGTCATATTCTCGATCATTAATCACATTGTTAGCCCTCAGTCACATTAAACACAATCACATTTGTGATCTCAATCACACTGCCGATCGACCCTCGGTCACATTAGTTATCTTAGTCACATTACCAACCCTCAGTCACATTTAATATAGTCGTCATAATAATATTTATTTAAGTCACAAAGAACTCAATCATAGTCATTTTTACTCATAATCATAATGTGATATGACTGATAATTTAGTCATGCGGTGTACTTTAGTCACATTTGTGAATGTGATTTTTTATCCATAGTTACAATAATATATATACCTACAACTTCCATCAACAAACCTCTCTAAAATTTGGACGTACTATGGTTGAAATTACCCCCAAAGTTGTTGCCTTGCACATACTTTACATTGACCTTCATCATAATCACATTTTTATCTCAGTCACATTGGTGACTGAAGATTGCGGTATGTGTGACTCAATCACATTGCTTACCTGGGTTCAGTCACATTGCCGACCTTGAGACATTAAGCACAATCACAATAATATTTTACTTAAGTCATAAAGAACTATGTCATAGTCATATTAGTACCTACAGTTACAATGTGACTATCAGTTGGATGATTGAAAATTTAGTCATTAGTGTGCCTCGGTCACATTTGTTACCTTAGTCATATTATCGACCCTCAATCATATTGAGTAAAATCATAATTGTGACCGTAGTCACATTAGTTATCTCAATCATTTAGCTGACCTTTTGTCACATTGAGCACATTCATAATTGTAACCTCGTCATATTGCTGACCATCAATCACATTCGTGACCTCAACCACATTAGTTATCTCAGTTACGTTGCCGACCCTCAATCATAATGAGCACAAGAACATTCATGACCCCAATCATATTACGGACTCTCATTCACATTTGTGACCTCAATCACATTAATTATAATTCAATCATATTCTCGACCCTCATTCATATTGCAACCCTCAGTCATATTGTCAACCCTCAGTCACATTAGTTACCTAAATCATATTATCGACCCTCAGTCTTGAGCACAGTCACAAGAACATTTTATTTTAGTCATAACGAACTAAGTTATAGTCATATTTTTACCTACAATCATAATGTGACTATCAGTCGGGTAATTAATAATTTAGTCATAAGTGTGTTTTAGTTCAAACTTCTTATTAGTTAAAAAAAATGACTAAAAAATGACCACATAGGAGTCCAAATTCAAATTCTAGGGGAGCTCAAGTTCAAATCTTAGGGAAGATAACAAATTATTTGAACTCTGGGATATTTCAAAGAAAAAAATTACTGATTATTAGGGGTGGGCGCGGTTCGGTTTGGTTCGATTTTTGCTAAAAACCGAACCAAATCATATTTTACGGTTCGGATTTTTTACCTCTCAAACCAAACCATTAAATAACGATTTGGTTCGGATTGAAAATTTTTTAAAACCAGCGGTTTACAGATTGGTTCGGTTCGGTTTACGGATTATTATATTTACAATAAATTTTCATCCACTTAAGTGAAGACAAAAAAAAAAAAAAAAAAAAACTAGTCTATCCAACAAATGTATGAAGTGCTAGGGTGTAAGCTGTGACTCCAGGTAACACATGCACTCCATCTCCATTAAGGATTGAAAATGAGGTACAATTAATTCTTGTATTTTTTAAAAAATTACCTTGAATAATAATGCTATCATCATTATAATATAGAGACAAATCCAACATCTTACTTTCAAGAATAATGATGCAACCATAAAACAAAAAATTTAAGAATAAAAGTATTAACAAATAAATTGAAGAATAAAAGTATTAACAAATAAATATATTAACAAAAAATTTAAGAATAAAAATATTAACATACTAATAAAAAGAAAATATAGAATAAAATTAAAATACAAATACAAATTTTTTTTATAAAAATATATAATTTTTTTAATTATAACGGTTCGGTTCGGTTAACAGGTGCGGTTCGGATTAGCTCCTGAACCGAACCGTAAACCGTTTGAGGTGGGCCAATCCGAACCGCAAACCGAACCGTTAGAAAAAAAAACCGTAAATTCGGTCCGGTTTGGTTCGGTTTGCGGTTTGGTTTGGTTCGGTCGGTTTTTTTGCCCACCCCTACTGATTATAGTGTAAAACCTCAATATTTACAAAAACAAAATTAAACTTTCGACATTAGGACACCCTAGCAAATATAATACAATCACTTGCACTAGCTAACATGTGAAAGGAGTCAATATTGATCTAATAATAAATATGTAATTAATTGATTAAAAACTGAAATCGAAAATTTTGGAAATATATAAATCAAACAGCATAAACCAGTTTAAAACAAACCGAACCGGCGCAATTTAATTAGAAAATAAACCAAAAAAATTGTTCGCGTGAAGTAAGTGATGGGTAATAGGATTTTTGATGGGGGAAATAAATTTGGTTAATCTTTTTATTTGTTAAAAAATATTAATAAATGACTAAATATGAAGATATTTTGAAACCATAGGACTACATGCTCATAAACTTATATATTAAGTATGTTTTTTTAGGGGTGGACACGGTTCGGTCTATTTCGGTATGATTACAAAAAAAAAAAAATTATAATTATTCGTTTTTTTTAAAAAAATATATGTATAATTTTTTATTAAAAAATTATAATTATTTTTAATTGTCGGTTCAGTTTGATAAAATTCAAATTATTTTTTAATTTTTTTAATAATAACAATAAAAAATTAATAACATTCACTACTTAAATTTTTTTTATATTGTAACTCTTATAATTATCACGATTACACCTAGAAAATTTTTTTGTGCTATATAATCATCATTTAAAGTATTTAAAATATAGGAAAATAAAAAATAGTAATAAACAAAGTAAAAAAAATTATAAATATTTCATGAAATTAATCATCATTAAATACTAAATAAATTAAATAATATAACAAATATAATTATAAAATAACAACATAATATGATTATATTTTAAAAACTTCTCAGTGAATTAAATTATTCAATTAATTCGATTCGGTTCGATTTTTTAGTTAAAAAATTATTTTGTTTGGGTTGGGTTCGGTTTTTTAATTAAAATATTAAACAATTATTTTTGAAAATAAAATATTTGTCACTTCGTTTTGGTTTTTTTCCTGTTCGATTTAGTTTTTCAGTTTCAGTTATTTTTTTTATCTACACCTAGATTTTTTTAATAATAAGTGATGTGAGATAGATTTTTTTTTTTAATAAATCTCTATTTATTTATTAATTAATAGATGTCTGCATGTTATGAAATTTGTATGGTTCCCTATAGCAGTTTATAAATGCCAACACGATAAAAAACTAAAGGAAAAAAGAGATATACACCCCAAAGTTTCATAAAATAGACAAATACATTTGTCCATTATAAGGAATTTTAGGGGTATAAATGTCAGTTTCCGAAAACTAAATTACTGACATTAATTTTTACACTACAAAAAATAAGGTCGTTAGCGTCGAAACATATCGACGCTAAAAGAAAGAATATTGATGTTAAATGTTATTAGAGTCGAAAATTTTCGACGCCAAAACGTGGACGAAAAAGAGAATTAGCGTCAAAATAAAAATTTTCGACGCTAAAGTGCAACTTTAATTTTGCGTCAAAAAAATTTCGACGATAAATTATAATTTTCGACGGTAAAACACGTATTTGGCGACAAATATTTTCGACGCCAAATAATTTTACAATTAATAAAAAACTTTTTTATCTTTCTTTATATATATATATATATATATATTATTTAATTACTTTTAGCGTCGAATATTTCGACGCTAAAGGATATACTAAAATTATTATTACAAATTAATTCCAAACTAATTCCATTACAAAAGTAATTAAATTTTTAGAAAATCTAAGAACATTATTATAAATTTATTATAAAATATTATAACAATGATATATTTATTGATATAAAAATAAAATTACAAAATTTATCATAACAAAAAAATATAAAATGATAAATATAATGATAAAATATAATTTTCCATATATTTTCTCCATCTTCACTTTCATATTCTCCATCTTTACTTTAATTTGTTTTTCATTTTCTTCACTATCTTCATTTTCACTATTTCTTCATCTTCATATTCCCCTACAATTATATATATATAAAATATAAAAAATCTAACAATAAGGAAAAAAAAATTAGAGAGGAAATGGGAGTATAAGATAAAGAAAGTGAGATAGGAGAAATGAAAGAGCAAATGACTTTATTGGAAAAAATAACTTTTAGCGACGAAAAACGCTTTCGTCGCTAAAGGTCCTCAAATAACGAGAATTATTTCCGTCAAAATTTTGATTTTTAACGTCGAAATTTTTCGTCAAATAACGAGAATTATTCGTCGCTAAATGTCAAAAAATTAAATCTAATTTTATTAGGCAGTAAATTCAAATTTTAGAAAGCGGGAATTCGAAAAATTTAAATTTACCCTTCATCGTCGAAACTTTTGACTTTTAGCATCTAAAATTCGTCGCTAAATGTCAAAATTTTAAATTTTATTTTATTAGGTGATAAATTCAAATTTTAGAAGGCGTGAATTCAAAAAAATTAAATTTAACATTTAGCGTTTAAATTTTAATTCGACTCTAAATGGTTGAGTCCAAACAGTTTTTCGACACTAAAGGGTGGAACCTTTAGCGTCGAAATATAAATTTGACGCTAAACCGTCAACCCTTTAATGTTCGACACTAAATGTACAATCTTTTAGCGGCGACTCTAATTTCGACGCTAAATGGTAGAACTTTTAGCGCTGAAATTTAAATTCGAGCGTCCAAATAGTTTTTCGACGCTAAAAGGTCAACCCTTCAGCGTCGAAGAATTATTTTGACGCTAAAGATACAATATTTTAACGTCGAATCTAATTTCAACGCTAAAAGGTATACTTTTATCATCAAATAATTTTTTTGACGCTAAAAATTTACCTTTTAAATTCGAAATTAAAATTGGACGTTAAATATTTTATTAGTGTCGAAAAAAATTTCTACGTTAATTGTCCACTTTCTTATAATCTTATTAGTAAAACCCAAAATTCCATCAGTTATAAATGTTACCGTCGAAAATCAATTTGTCAATAAAGATTTGTAGCTAAATTTTTACCGACGGAAATTCTATTCGTCAATAAATTACCGATGGACTTTTAGATGTTACTGATGGGAATTTTCTCAGTAAATTAATTAATTAAAAAAAATAATAATTTTTTTATAAATTACCGACGCAAATTTTCTATCAACAAATTAATTTGAAAAAAATTGGGGCCCACACCAACCATTTTAATTTATAGCAAATTGGGTGGTGCTTGGGTCCCTAGCACTCACCTTCAGAATGGACGGTTGGAACCAACTAGGTCAGTGCATGCTTTTGTAGACTTATGTATGTATTTGTATATGTATATATATAAACCAAAAAATATATTATTAATTATAATTAATTCATATAAATTTAATAGTAATAATAATAATTAATAATGAATTGCCGATAAAAATTTCCATTGTAAAATCTAAAATATTTGCCGATATAAGTAATAAATTAATTAAAATTTACTTCAATAAAAATAATTATCGACATAATATTTCCATCAGAAAAATCATAATTTTCATTATTAATTCCTCGATAATTCATCGCTAGAAAGTGGTGTTATCTTTAATGACGGAAAAATTCTGTCGATAATTTATCGGTATTATATTACTAATTATTTGGCGCCAAAAATAATTACCACATTTAACAACAGATTTTTCATCAATAAATTATTGAAGTCTCTCGCAGCCGATTGAAACATCGAAGGAACTGAGAGTCCATCGACCTTCAAATTGTCGACCAACATCTATCAACCAGCACCAAACGCAGAGCCAGGTAATATATATATATATATATATATATATATTATAAAGCACAATGGTGTGAAAGGAAATAGAAGGCAATCAATGGTTAGGATTAAGAGAGATAATGTATCCAAATACTATCTTTATGTGGCTTAATTGACGGCTCAGATCATTTCATTATAATCTAATGACTGATAAAGAATCATTTCATTATATAATCTCTATAAAAATGGAAAATGAAAGCTATCAAATAAAATCATTTAATTAAAAAAATAAATCATTTCATTATAAACAAATTATAAAACAGAATCTCAATCTATCTGTAAATTCTGTAACACCGTGCCGTAGTCACGGGCACACACTGTAACATCCCAGATTTTCGGGACTGTTTTAGGAGATTCCCAGACTGACGATATAGTCTTGGAATAGAATGATAATGAAGAATAAGTGTTTAAGTGATGAAATATGGATCAGAATAATATGAAATGAATATTCGTCGTGTTGGAAAACGCGTGGGGACCAAGAATCAGTTACGTGATTTTTACTATATGCGTATAGTTTACAGTTTTGGGCATGAATTTAGCAAACGAACTCCGATTGAGTTGATTCTTGAACCATCGGACTCTTTTTTCCGAGACGAACAACTTTCGCGTTGAACACATTTTGAGAATCGCATCAGAAGGGCTTCAAAAGTGATGATTTCCGATTTTACCCTTATAAGTGAGGGCATTTTGGTAATTTATGAGTATAGATATTTTGTATTATTATTAATTATTTTTATTACTATTAGCCTGATACAGAAATCAAAAGGAAAACAAAAAAAAAAGAAAGAGAAGAAGAGAGAGAGAGCATGCGAGAGAGAGATGAAAGAGAAAGAAAAAAAAAGAGAATATACAGTTTTGGTCCCGATCCGAAGTTCAAACCCGACCGAGTCCTTAAGGAAAAGCGTAGATCTCGTCGATAGGGATATTTTGGTGGTGGTTTCATCCTGGGAAACTCCCAAATTTTGTAGAGATCTCGGTAAGAAATTTTTTATGGTTTTTCTTGATTTCTCGTTGATCCGGAACTCCGATCGACGAACCGTCAGCGGCATTAGAATCGGGATGAGGAGAGGTACGCTCGGCCGTCAGAAACTTCTTCATCCGACCGGAGAGTGTCGCTCACGCGCGCCTCACGTGGCGGCGCGTGAGGCCCACGCGCAGATAGAAGGGGAGGCGCGTGGACCCCACGCGCCAGGCAGAATTCTGCCGCCGATTTCCCGAGTCTCCTCCGTGATTTTCAGACCTTTCCGAGTAGTAACGGACCTCCGAATCTTAATTTTCGTTAAGTTTGCGAGAGCGATCGAACCACGTTTCTTGCATATTCTTTCATCTATTCTAGTTAGGATTATGTTCCTTATAGTAAATTCTTTTGACTGTTCGGTGATCGTGATACAGTAAGCAGGGACGGTCCTGCTGCCTAGTTCCTTTATCTGTAGTCAGCTCACCAGGTGCGTGGATAAGCCTGTAACATTGATGTTTTCAAAAGTATATAGTATGTATGTTTTCTTAAATGAATTTTAAGGTGATGCATTAAATAAGTTTGTTTTTAGAAAGTTTATATTTTTGCTACGAAGTATGGATCGAATATTGATTATGTTGAAATCATGTGTTTGTGATATATGAGAAACTTGAATGATTTGAGATATATATATATGAGCATGGATTTTGGAAATGATTTTTATGTTAGGATGCACCCCGTGTACTTATATGTGCCAGATTATTGCCGTGAGATAAGGTCTCACGTTGCGAGTTTGCTCCGGATGCCAGTTTTGTCGTGGGGAAGCCTCATGTTGCCAGCTTTGCCATATTGTCATGAGGTTGTGCATATAGATGAATAAACAGATTTATCATTACAGAGTATTTTTGAGCAGTATGAGCTTTATGAGAAATGAGATTTACGATTTCAAGTAAATGTTTGAGATATCGATTTACAGCTTATGTATTTATTTATATTATGAAAGACTTGTTCGATCCACTTTGTTACTTGATTATCCACGGCACTAAGCTGCGATCCATTGCACTAAGCGTGAGCTTACCCCTTTCCTTAACATTTCAGGTTCAACAGTTTAGTAGATCATCATTTCCATCTGTTTTTTCGTCATCATTTCCTGCCAGTAGAGAAAGGTTGTGCCAACAGTAGAGTGTCTTTGTTATGTTTTGAGACTGTAATTCTAGATATGTATTTCTTGGGAGAATTTGTTATTTGGTTATTGTACGTGCCAAATTTGGGCACGAGGGCAAAAACGTCTTTCACTTCGAACCCAATACCGGACAACGAATATATTTCCACATGCACTTTATCCTCCCCGCCGAAAGTAGAAACATCAAACATGTGCGTGGCCCCATTGCCAGAAATCACAGCACGTTGTGGGTCTCTTTTACAGCTTCTGTTACAACTGTAAAGTGACTTCCTTCAATCTATAAAATGGAGGAGCTTCTCAACTCTGAGGAGGCTTCACTTCTTTTTTACAATCTTATGCTTTCTGACATTAGCATTCTCAGAGCTCTCCATCCCTTTTTACGTTTACCACCGCCCTCACGGCCACCCAGAGAGGTCAAGGTAACAACAACCTACCTTTCACATTTACATATTCAATGCTCATTTCATGCTACTGACTTGGGCGTCGGAGTGCCCCCGGCACCCACCACACCGGTGGGTAGTCTTCTCCCGCTCACTCTACCTTTGTTTTGCAGGATCGCTAATGCCCCCAATCTACAAATTCTGATTGTGGACCTCGGCCGAAATCCAGCGTCCACAATTTGGCGCCCACCGTGGGGCCTTAGCGATTCATAGCAGGCAAAGATCTTTCAGTCTACAATTCCTAAAACACAAGTACTCATGGCTTCAAGCAACAAGCAAATTCCATATCACATGCAAAAGAGGAATCTCCTCAAACATGCACACAACCCAATATAGCAGTCCACTCACCAAAGCTCCATTTGACACTACATGCACTTGTGTTTAGCATTGGATGGATATTTCATTCGACATGGAGCTCAGAATGTTTGGCATAGGCAGATGCTCCATTCGACATTACACTCAGCATGAGCTGAATGTACCACTCGACATGAAATGGAGAAAGGCTGACATCAATTCCATTCGACATTGCCCACGTATGCATACATTAGTATATCATACATTCTTTAAGTAAAGACGGGACCATGCATCAATAGAAGAGAAGCTTGCAAAATGGTCCACGCCATCACGCCATGAGCCAAATCCGAGAGGCAAAAAAAAAAAAAAAAAAAAAAAAAAAAAAATGAAAGGCGGCTCAAATGAAACCATCTCAAAGCATTACACAGACGACCTTAATTTGAAACAGGCCCAGCAACTCTCAAACGACAAAGCTCATTGTCCCACATTGATTTGGACAACCACTGAGCATCCTAAGCCAAAATTTGACAACTCATCAAATAGGATCACGCAATTGTAGCATGAAATAACTTGCCCTGAGGGCAGAGTCCCACATCGATTAAAATGAAGGAGGGCTACTAAGATGAATTAAAGTAGTCCCACATCAAATACCGAGCCACAGAATGAGCACACATTAACTGCCAAATTGCAAGATTAATATTACAAAGCATCCCATTTGTGTCCAGCCTACAGATGTGCCTCCAGCATGCATCCAAGACTTTAGCATAAGGTGAAAGGGTCTCATTCAATATGACAAGTCTGGGCGAATGGTTCCACATGTATCACGGGACCTGTTGATGCAATTCATGCATTGTCGAATGAAGCTTGTCTTTTGTTCCAGACGACAAGCATATAGGCAATATCATATCACACGGTTTCATTCAACACCAATAGAATGACTAGCATATAGCCCAATCAATTGATTAAACTTTCTCAGAACCTTCATACTACCATAACGTGAGCAGCTTCCATTTGACCCAACAAAGAACAGCCCATCACCAAAGCTAACGCAAGTAGCATGAAAGAGCCACAACAACCGAGGGAATCATTTCCCAACTCACGCCCGTCGTTTAAATTAAAACCCAAAACAAAGACTTAATTGAGTGTAGTATGCCCATGCCAAAATAAAAGTGATGAGTCCACTAATTAAAATCCCACATTGGCTATGAAACGACAAGCTAAAAGTTATATTGAACCTATCAAGCCTCACGTGGCTGAAAAATTAGGTTGAGAGCTCATTACCAAAAGCAATAACCCACACTACATCACACGAGAGTGAGGAATGGACCACATGATAAAGTTCCATACAAAGACAAAGTCAAATTGGATCCAACTTGAAATAAGATGTTTGGGTCCATTTGATATTACAAAATGTGCTAATCTGGGGAGATAGTCAGACAAGAAAAAGCTTGGGCGAGTGGCTTGTGGATGAACTTGGAGTGTGGGTCTCCTGCTCGTGGGCTTGGAAGGCATGAGTGGGCTGTTGGTGTTTGGGCTCATTTCTTCACGTGGGTTATTCACGTGGTGCATGGCATCTTGCCTCATTTCATCGCATAGCTCCCAGAGACATGGAAAGATTGTCATACGATGAGGTGAATGGCCATCAACTCCATGCTACATGGAAAATTCCAATCTCTCCAGACTACATGGAATGATTTAACAACTTCTCCAGAATAAATGAAAGGTTAGTCATCATCTCCCTGCTACGTTGATTTAATATTGCCAACCCCATACTACCTAGGGAATCTATTATCATGCCTAGTAGAATGAAGAACACTATTGCATTTCCTTTAAATCCAATTAACCAGCCTTTATCTGGCTATGTAGTATAGAAATTATATATGACTCTCATCAAATTTCATTCTATTGTAGTATCATTGACCTTTCTCAGGTCTTGTATAATTAATAATGACCTTGATAGGCATCCATCTCTTTCATACTACATGTGAAGATAATCATCTCCACACTACGTATAAAGATTATCATCCAACTTCAGACTATATGGATGGATTTCCATAAACTCTAGAAAATATTAGAAAAGCCCCATGAACCTTCATCAGGTTCATTCGACCAACTTTTATCATGATAGGTAGTATAAGAATTCTTTTGGACCTTCATCAAGCCTAGTAGAGTGGTGATTCTCATAGACATGCATTAAGTTCATTCGACATCTACACGTGTAGCTTGGGACTTGTTATGGATCCTATGCATGTATGGTTTGATGTTTGATGTCTGTCCCACTCGACATCTACACGTGTAGCTTGGGACTTAATGTGGATCTTATGCGTGTATGACTTGATGCTTGATATGTGTCTTATTTGACATCTACATGTGTAGCTCGGGGCTTAAAGAAAAACTCAGTCGACATAACACCTCATTGACTTGAGACTAATTAGGAACTACTTAGTTAACATCTCAATATGTAGCTTGAGGCGTAACATTGACCCCAATCGACACTACACGTATGCAGTTTGGGACTTATTAATGATCTCAGCCGACATCATCTAGTCTGTAGTTTGGGGATTGTTATAGTTAGTACACTTGCATATCTTGATATATGATATGAATCCCAACCGACATCATCTAGTACGTAGCTTGGGAATTATTATAGTTACAACACTTGCATGTCTTGAGATGCGATATAAACCCCAGTCGACATCATCTAGTATGTAGCTTGGGAATTATCATATACTACTACATTTGCATGTCTTGATATATGATATGAATCACAGTCGACATCATTTAATATGTAGCTTGGAATTATCATAGATATTATTATGCATGTATGACTTGAGACTTGATTTCCACCTACACGCCTAAAGCTTGGAACTTGTTAATGACCTCATTCGACACTATACCCATACATCCTAACCTTCATCAGGTTCAGTCGACTGGGAACATTCCCCATGGCTCATGTAGAGTCAACATATGACCTTCATCTGGTCAATAAAAATTTAAAGACTCCACTGGTCCTTGACTAGTAGTATGGAGATTATCCTGAACCTTCATATGGTTCAGTCGACTGGGAACATCCCCTATGGCTCATGTAGAGTCAATATATGACCTTCATCTGGTCAGACGACATTGTAGACTCCCCTGGTCTTTTGACCCGTAGTATGGGGATTATCCTGACCTTCATCTGGTTCAGTCGACTGGGAACATTCCCCATGGCTCATGTAGAGTCAAATGGAAGACTTAAACCTTCATCTGGTTCAGTCAACTGGGAACATTCCCCATGGCTCATGTAGAGTCAACATATGACCTTCATCTGGTCAATAAAAATTTAAAGACTCCACTGGTCCTTGACTAGTAGTATGGAGATTATCCTGAACCTTCATATGGTTCAGTCGACTGGGAACATTCCCCATGGCTCATGTAGAGTCAACATATGACCTTCATCTGGTCAATAAAAATTTAAAGACTCCACTGGTCCTTGACTAGTAGTATGGAGATTATCCTGAACCTTCATATGGTTCAGTCGACTGGGAACATCCCCTATGGCTCATGTAGAGTCAAATGGAAGACCTGAACCTTCATCTGGTTCAGTCAACTGGGAACATCCCCTATGGCTCATGTAGAGTCAACAAATGACCTTCGTCTGGTCTAGAAAAATTTGAAGACTCCTCTGGTCTTTGACCAGTAGTATGGAGATTGTTCTGAACCTTCATATGGTTCAGTCGACTGGGAACATTCCCCATGGCTCATGTAGAGTCAACATATGACCTTCATCTGGTCAATAAAAATTTAAAGACTCCACTGGTCCTTGACTAGTAGTATGGAGATTATCCTGAACCTTCATATGGTTCAGTCGACTGGGAACATCCCCTATGGCTCATGTAGAGTCAAATGGAAGACCTGAACCTTCATCTGGTTCAGTCAACTGGGAACATCCCCTATGGCTCATGTAGAGTCAACAAATGACCTTCGTCTGGTCTAGAAAAATTTGAAGACTCCTCTGGTCTTTGACCAGTAGTATGGAGATTGTTCTGAACCTTCATCTGGTTCAGTCAACTGGGAACATTCCCCATGGCTCATGTAGAGTCAAATGGAAGACTTAAACCTTCATCTGGTTCAGTCAACTGGGAACATTCCCCATGGCTCATGTAGAGTCAAATGGAAGACCTAAACCTTCATCTGGTTCAGTCAACTGGGAACATTCCCCATGGTTCATGTAGAGTCAAATGGAAGACCTGAACCTTCATCTGATTCAGTCAACTGGGAACATTCCCCATGGCTCATGTAGAGTCAAATGGAAGACCTGAACCTTCATCTGGTTCAGTCAACTGGGAACATTCCCCATGGCTCATGTAGAGTCAAATGGAAGACACAAACCTTCATCTGGTTCAGTCAACTGGGAACATTCCCCATGGCTCATGTAGAGTCAAATGGAAGACCTAAACCTTCATCAGGTCCAGAAAACATTTTAGAGTTAAGTTGAAGTTTTAAACTTCAGCTACTTCAAAAGACATAGAAGGCATCTAGTATCAGGATCAAATCTCCGATGATACACTCGACTTATTACTCTTCAAGACAAATGCTCTTTGACTTAAAGAGTAGGGAACAAACTGTACGTGCCAAATTTGGGCACGAGGGCAAAAACGTCTTTCACTTCGAACCCAATACCGGACAACGAATATATTTCCACATGCACTTTATCCTCCCCGCCGAAAGTAGAAACATCAAACATGTGCGTGGCCCCATTGCCAGAAATCACAGCACGTTGTGGGTCTCTTTTACAGCTTCTGTTACAACTGTAAAGTGACTTCCTTCAATCTATAAAATGGAGGAGCTTCTCAACTCTGAGGAGGCTTCACTTCTTTTTTACAATCTTATGCTTTCTGACATTAGCATTCTCAGAGCTCTCCATCCCTTTTTACGTTTACCACCGCCCTCACGGCCACCCAGAGAGGTCAAGGTAACAACAAACCTACCTTTCACATTTACATATTCAATGCTCATTTCATGCTACTGACTTGGGCGTCGGAGTGCCCCCGGCACCCACCACACCGGTGGGTAGTCTTCTCCCGCTCACTCTACCTTTGTTTTGCAGGATCGCTGATGCCCCCACCTACAAATTCTGATTGTGGACCTCGGCCGAAATCCAGCGTCCACAGTTATAGGCATTGAGCCTTTAATTGATACTGAGGAAATTGTGTTTCCTTCATAGATATTATGTTGAGCTGGATCATGGAGATCCTATGTTATAATGGTATTTTCAGTTAGATTTTTCCTTGTATTTGGAGGATTAGTCCATATTACAGGGGAAATTCTGCCAGTTTCAGATCTCCGTCTCACCCCTACCCTACCTAAGGGGACGGGTGTGACACACACACTATCTATATAATAAATGAGAATGGTGTTGGAGGAAAGAGATTGTATCCAACGGCTCTCTTTATGTGACTTAATTGACGGCCCAGATCATTTCATTGGTAATTGGAGGAAAGAGATTGAATTGATTGATAGAAAGGGTAAAAAAATTTCAAATTAAAAAATAGAAAGTTAAAATAAAATCATTTAATTCTGTAACACCGTGCCGTAGACACGAGCAAAATACTGTAACACCATGCCGTAGGCACGAGCATCATTTAATTAAAAAATAAAATCATTTAATTCTGTAACACCGTGCCATAGGCACGAGCAAAAAACTGTAACACCGTGCCGTAGGCACGGGCATCATTTAATTAAAAAGTAAAATCATTTAATTCTGTAACACAGTGCCGAAGGCACGAGCAAATACTGTAACACCGTGCCGTAGGCACGGGCCAAATACTGTAACACCGTGTCGTAGGCACGGGCAAAAACTAGTATATATATATATATATATATATATATATATATATATATATATATATATATATATGAAAGTTAATGATGGCATGTCTCACGGATCATCTATTTTAGATATAATTAATTAATATATCATGTTAACAAGTGCTTTAAGGACATTCATTAAGAATCCATTTTATGAAAATTTTCACACAATTTTTATGGGAAATGCAAAAAATTATCAAAACATTAATTACTTTTTCATTTTTACTATAAAAACTTTCCTGAAATATATCCTTAATGATTACCTAAGGACACTTTTTAGCATTTCCCTTAATTAATTGATAACTCCAAATTTGCATTACGTAAAATATAAAATTCAACAAGAACTCAAATCAAAGTACATAACATAAGAATTAGTTAGCTAGCCAGCTAGCTAGCCTCAATTATGTTTAGTTTTCAAGAACAGTTTCCCAGTCAAACCACAAGCCAGTGCCTGATTTGGAATATTAGCAACTCGTTCAACGCCATGAGCAAAAACCACACCCATTCCCATATGCAAATGAGGCTCAATATGGCAATGAAATGCCCAAACACCTGGATTATCAGCTACAAATCTCAAAGCAGTCCAGCCATAAGGGAATATCACTGCTGTATTTCTAAATGGTGGATTCTTCAAGTTAAATTTCTTCTCATCTTTCTTTTCAAACTTCCCTTCTCCATACCCTAAAACCCAAAAATCATGCCCATGCAAATGCCATGGATGGACTTCACTTACATTTGGTGACAGTGCATTGGCATTTTGAAGTATAACATCTACTGTGCTGTTTAAACCAAGCATGTAAACCCCATTTCCAATATTTGAATTAGGGTTTACAGGAGGTTTCATCACATCATAATCAACAGAGAAGTTTTCAGGGGGATCTTTTTTATCAAAAGCATGTTTAAGACCATATTTAATGGATCCTAAGTAAGGAGTAGGGGGTAGAATCAAGGAGACATTGTTAATAGCCCACTTAGTGAATCCATTAATGGTGTTTTGAGTATTGAGAAGGATAATCCTTCGGTGGGAAGTTTCAGGAGGCTTAGGGGATCCCATTAGGGCAAATATTTTGTTAGTGAATGCTTTGCTGTGATCATAGTCATTCCATGGAGGTGTTACAGGTGGTGGGGATAAAGGGATTTTGGAAGAAGAAATGGGATGATAATTTAAAAGGGTTAGGGCTTGAGGGGTTTGAGGTCTTCTTCCTCTAACACCAAATGAAATCCAGTAATTTTGGGAGGGATCTTTATTTGTTGTTAATAAGACTGAATAGCTCTCACCAGAATATATGTCCATGTCATCTACTTCAAATTTTTTCACATAATTTCCATCAGCTTCCACTACCTCCAGTTTGTGATTCTGGGGCAAAAAAAATATATTAAAGTAATGATCATATGAGTATAATGATACAGGTATAAATTTCACTTTGGCTTTAAAGAGACATGCAATAAAAAAGAGATTTAAACTTTACTTTTTTAAAAAATAAATAAATAAAGTGTCATGCTAACGAGTGTCCTAAAAATACTCATTAAGGATCTATTTTATGAAAGTTTTCACATCATTTTTATGGGGAATGTAAAAATTTGTCAAAATATTAATTATTTTTTTTCCCATTAAAACTTTCATAAAATGAATCATTAACGAGTGGCTTTAGAACACTCGTTAGCATTTCCCATAAATAAAAATGGGCCATGCTAGTAAAGCAAAAGGCGACTGTGGCTAGCTAGGGATCAAAGTATCTGATAAAAGAGAAATTGAAGTGGGAATAATCCAATCAATACCCTAATGGTATTTTATTCCATTAGTTCAAACATGCGACTTTTAGGCATTAAACATGTAACTTGAATCATTAAACATGTAAATTCGGTCAATAAACATTAAATTTTTCAAAACATGAAATTAATTACATGTTTATTGATAGAATTTGCATATTTAATTGTTTAAGTTGCATATTGAATATTAAAAATTACATATTTATACGATATTTGATAATATAGTAGTGGCCATCAAATTCTGTTGGTTAGTGGGCATGCATTTCTTTCATAATTTTGCTCCATTATAATTATGCAACCATAGCTGGCTGCCACTTTGGTTTTTTTTTTTCAACACTTTCTTACCATATAATTATTGTCTTTTTGTATTTAAAATAATAAATTCAAAAAGTAATTTTTGAATTTCTAAAATTATTTTAGAAATAAAAAAATAAAAATTATGTGCGGAGAAAGTGTTCAAGGAGTGTAACTAGTATTGTTTTTATTTTTTTTACTCTTTTTAATCTTTATGACTAATTTAGTAATTTCCTTAGATGTTTGACTAATTTAGCTTTCTTTTAGTACCTAAACATTATTATATTCCTTGCAACTCCTTTTCACTTTTTCTTTTCTTTTTTCAAAAATACCATTACAGAAGAAAAAGAAGAAGAATCTGATCTTTTCTCTTGTGGCCAAAATATCTTCTTGCATTGCAAATTTTCAAACTTTCCCATGAGAATATTAAAAAAATATCTAGCAAAAGTAGCATAATATGAAAGACTATTACTTAAGAACTTTTGTAAATATAAAAAATAATTTACTTCTAAATTTTTATTTTATCATTTGAATACATAATTTTTTTAACTAAAATACTATTTTTCTTCAATAATTTCTCTCAGTTGGTCGCTGGAGTGATATTTTAGTTTGAAAATTGTTTATTTGGTCAGTAAAAATATAATTTTACAAGTGTGTTATTTTTAATATTAGCAAAAAAGTTTTTGATTTTGAATATTTACATTTCAAAATTAAAAAAATTACAAAATACGTACTTGGACAGCCAAGTTGAGCGAAGCCAGTGATGTAGTGCTGGCAATCCTGAGCCTGTATGTCTTATTCGGAAGCACGTGCAGAATCTGGGGTGCGCACTGTTCATTCCCTCTTAACTTGCACTGTTCCGTCGAGCTGTTGCTAAAATGCGCGGCCAATGAACAATTGAATTGCCCTCTTCCGTTTATCAACAGTGTCTGAGCGATAATATAATCCCAACACGTCAAAAGAAAATTCATTTTATATTAATTAACTTTGTCGTATTTTAAATAATAATAATAATTATTATTATTATTATTATTAAATATATTCTCCCATGTGAGTATAAAATATGTACGTTGAAAGATTTTAAAAAAAAAATCCCACTAAAATTTATGTGTTTTTTTTTCCGCCAATATCCGTATTTTATAAAATAAAGAAAAAGATATTCCAACAAAAAAAAAAGTTACTTTACCCGAAATTAGTACTAAATTACTCATTTGAGAAATAATCTGAGAGAAATGATACACACATATACTTATCCCGAAAATAATTATACCTCTCTCATTATAGTTACAGTGATAACTGTAACTACAGTGAGAAATGTGTAATTATTTTCGAGATAAACGTATGTATGTCTAACTATAGCTACAGTGAGAGAGATGTAGTTATTTTCAGGATAAATGTATGTGTGTCTATCATTTTTGATAATTTGAACACCAATCTCGATAAAGATAAATAATATTATATTAAAATTTGTGTAAAATATCAAAATTGGCACGTTGCATAATTTGGAGGGATCAATAGTTCAATACTAACCCTACTCTATATATAAATTTGGTAAACAGCATTAATTAATTAATCAATTAATTAATTATTTACCTGTGGCTCGCCAATCCAACGAAATGGCTTAGAGGAGAGGCCAACTTCTTGCTCATGAACAATTTTGTGCCACCAATCACTCAGCAACAAGCTGAACTCGCCATCATAATGGAATGGTTCTTTCTCTCCTTCTGCCACGTCTACAATCAGCGACCCGTATAAGCCTGCTGATCTTTGCATTCCCAAGTGTCCATGATAAAAGTATGTTCCTGCCTGCGTGTCATGATTCTATTAGTTGATTGTAACAATAACAAAAATCCCCATGAGTTCAGGGTATGTGGGGATCCAACATATAAAAAAACTGAATCAGGTCGGTTCGAGGAGAGATTATTTGCCGCAACAGTGGTATGGGTGACGTGGTACCACAAGCGAATTAAAAAATGATATGTAGAGTTTTTTCACCTTTTTTTTGTTGTTTTTTAATTTTTAGCACGCGTGACAGTGTATGATTGGCTTATAGCATGGATGATGTGGTATCACTGTTATATAGAAGATTTTCTCCGGTTCGAGACTCCGGAGAAAATCTTATTATCTGCGTCATTCGGGGATAATGATGGAATATCTCCATTCGAGAAGTTTCGGATTCGAGATAGAGAAGAACATACGTACCTTTTCAACTTGGAATCTGTAAACAAAAGTTTCTCCAGGATTGATAGCACACTGAGAGATGGAAGCAGTGCCATCGGCCCATGGAGTACCAAGTTGTCTGATGCCATGCCAGTGAATGACAACTCCTTCAGTATGGAGTTTGTTAGTCAGCTCCACGGCAATGGTGTCGCCGGATTTTGCTCGGATCGTCGGCCCCGGAAACTGCCCGTTGATGCCCATTACTATGCTTTCTTTGCAATCTGGGGACCAGAACATGTACTCTACTTCCCATTTCAGATGCCTGGTTTTCGAACCACTTGATGTTTTTAGAGCAGAACATAACATTAATATCAAATAAATAAAAGCAAAGTTTCTAAATTTGAAACCCATTTCCTGGAGCTACCGATTAAAACATTAAGAAGATCATAAAAGATGGTCCAAGAAAAAATAAATGGCACTAAATATATATACACACACTCACCAGGCACCGCTGGGTCAATAGAATAAATTAAGCTTTTTTTTTTTTTTTTTTTTTTTTTTTGGGAAACGATGGAAACCCCGCCACTAAACCACCTATTCTGGGCCGCGGCGCAGGTAAAACCACCGGCTGTCCCAGGCTCTTACAAGAAGTGCACCTCCTGGATTCGAACCCAGAACCTCAAAGTGAGATCCTGGACCCTACACCACCAAGCCACACCCCATTCATGTTAACAAGTTTTCAAGTGGGGGTGACAAAAAGGTTCGATCTGATCTAGTATGGGTTAGATATTTTCTTGATTCATTGCGGATCTAGGAATTTTATTCAAAAGAAGTTTAATATAAATATAACTTATTTTTTTTTAACAAGATAATAAGTATCAATAAAAATAGAAAGTGTCAAAATATTAAACTTCATCGAGATAATATTTTCAATACATCTATAATTATCGTGACGTGTTTTCATATTTTAATTATTTGTGTAAATACATGCACTAGGCAGTATTGAGAGTGCTTTAGTGTACAAGTGATCGTAGGCATATATTCATGTTAACAAGTTTTCAAGTGGGGGTGACAAAAAGGTTCGGTCCGATCTAGTATGAGTTAGATATTTTCTTGATTCATCATTATCAGTTGCGGATCTAGGAATTTTATTCAAAAGAAGTTTAATATAAATATAACTTATTTTTTTAATAAGATAATAAGTATCAATAAAAATAGAAAGTGTCAAAATATTAAACTTCGTTGAGATAATATTTTCAATATATCTATAATTATTGTGACGTGTTTTCATATTTTAATTATTTGTGTAAATACATGCACTAGGCAGTATTGAGAGTGTTTTAATGTACATGTGATCGTAGGCATAGATTCTTGTTAACAAGTTTTCAAGTGGGGTGACAAAAAGGTTCGGTCCGATCCAATATGGATTAGATATTTTCTTATTCATCATTATCAGTTACGGATCTAGGAATTTTATTCAAAAGAGATTTAATATAAATATAACTTATTTTTTTAACAAGATAATAAGTATCAATAAAAATAATAAGTGCCAAAATATTAAATTTTATTGAGATAATATTTTCATATTATTTGTGTAAATTTTATCGTGACGTGTTTTCATATTTTAATATTTGTGTAAATACATGCACTAGGCAGTATTGAGAGTGCTTTAGTGTACAAGTGATCGTAAGCATATATTCATGTTAACAAGTTTTCAAGTGGGGGTGACAATAAGGTTCGGTCCGATCTAGTATGAGTTAGATATTTTTTGATTCATCATTATCAGTTGCGGATCTAGGAATTTTATTTAAAAGAAGTTTAATATAAATATAACTTATTTTTTTAATAAGATAATAAGTATCAATAAAAATAGAAAGTGTCAAAATATTAAACTTCATCGAGATAATATTTTCAATACATCTATAATTATCGTGACGTGTTTTCATATTTTAATTATTTGTGTAAATACATGCACTAGGCAGTATTGAGAGTGCTTTAGTGTACAAGTGATCGTAGGGATATATTCATATATGTTAACAAGTTTTCAAGTGGGGTGACAAAAAGGTTCGGTCCGATCTAGTATGAGTTAGATATTTTCTTGATTCATCATTATCAGTTGCGGATCTAGGAATTTTATTCAAAAGAAGTTTAATATAAATATAACTTATTTTTTTAATAAGATAATAAGTATCAATAAAAATAGAAAGTGTCAAAATATTAAACTTCATTGAGATAATATTTTCAATACATCTATAATTATCGTGACGTGTTTTCGTATTTTAATTATTTGTGTAAATACATTCACTAGGCAGTATTGAGAGTGCTTTAGTGTACAAGTGATCGTAGGCATATATTCATGTTAACAAGTTTTCAAGTGGGGTGACAAAAAGGTTCGGTCCGATCTAGTATGGGTTAGATATTTTCTTGATTCATCATTATCAGTTGCGGATCTAGGAATTTTATTCAAAAGAAGTTTAATATAAATATAACTTATTTTCTTAACAAGATAATAAGTATCAATAAAAATAATAAGTGTCAAAATATTAAATTTTATTGAGATAATATTTTTAATACACCTATAATTATCCTGACGTATTTTCATATTTTGAAAACGTTGAATAACAATTTCTTTATCAATACAAGGAACACTACAAGAAAATTGAGTTTCTTCCATATATAATTTTTTACGCTCCCGAGAAGAATCTTAGCTTGAGCCTACCTTCGCACAACTCCACTACTCTTAAACTTACTCACCTCGTAGCCACGATAATTAACTTTCTCAAAGAAGATAAATAATGACAATTAAAAACGTGGTAAATTGTAATTTGTGGCTAATGGTTTTGTATTTAGTCACAAAGTTATTATTTAGCCACGATAATTAACGTTTTAAGAAAAAGATATTTATGATAAATTATTATTGTGGTAAATCATATATATTGTCAAATTCACGCACAAACGATTTGTGGCTAATGGTATTTCATTTAGCCACGAAATTATTATTTAGCCACGATAATTAACTTTCCCAGATAGTGTATGTTGATGGCTGGTTTTCGTCTCAGGGACAATAGTGGAATATTATTTCCGGGATTTAACATTCCTTCAGCAGTAAATTTGTTTGGTTATGAGGAAACCAAAAGCAAACTTCGGTATAGGGAGAAGAGCATGCATATTAACACAATAAGTTAACGTGGTTCGGCGGATTCAGTCCAGCTTACGTCCACGGGCACAAAATGGATGGTGTTTTACTATTATAATACGCTCGGGCCGACCTGTTTGTGGTCGGTCTGTGTGGGAACCGAGCTGTTTTACAAAGGGAATTATAAAACCCTCTCAATCTCACTCCTTTTTTGTGTCTCCCTGTGTGTGTATGTGTGTATGTGTCTGTCTGTCTGTCTCTTTCTTTACAAAAAATACTTCTTTTTATATATATACTAAGTTTGAGGCGGTAAAGATGAGACGATTGATATTCCCAATTCTGCAGAGTCTTCCACGTGAACCTGTTTCATTTATTAAGCTTCCTGCCCTAGGCCTGCTCTTGCCGAAAGTGAACCTGCTCTCTGACATCCCATCACATCAATATAACTCTTCACTGCCACATGTATTTAATAATGATGACAGCCTGTTGGGTGCTTCCGGGAGATGACACGTGTAAAGGGAAATCATAATCTCTTGGCTTCTGTCGGTTGCTAAGTGGTCGGCCTAATCATCTGCCGAACCATTCGAACCATTCCCGTCCTGCCTTGAATTATCCAAGCCCTTCGACTTACTAGGAAGGGAGCAGAGTAGGCCCGAACCGAGCCGACGAGCTAATGTGGTCGATTTATGGAAAGCCGCGTCGAAGCACATGCTATGGTCGGTCTAAACTGGCGGATTGTGTCTGGGCTTCTACCGAGCCGAGAAGTGTTTAACACTTTCTGAATACCAGTTAAGGAAAATTCCACCCCTGCCCCTGACTCACACTGCTTGATTTATATGCGGATTTCTACCACCAACAGTTGTAATTGGTGACAAAAGGTTATCACAAAATGGCGATTTTTTTCCGTGGCTAAAAAGATCTAGCCACAAAATTTTGCCTTTTTTTGTGTGTGGCAAACAACAGTTTTATTATTGTGCCAATACATATTTTTCTCTGTGTATGATTAAGTTATCATTCAACTATTAATCAACCATCCAATTTCGCAATCGATTCTTCACAATATTTATGGCTGAAAATACTCTCTGGTCGTGACTACAAGTAGAATTAAAGCCAATTAATGTAATTAATAAATAAACTAACATATATAATTTATACTATTTAGTTTTAACTAGTGTCTTTGCAAATTCACCAGTCCTTTTAAACCTCAAGTTGAAGATCAAGTTCCATAATTAATTTGTTGTGGAAAATATATACACACACACTCACCAGGCACAATAGATTAAATTAAGCTTTTCTTTTTTCTTTTTTTTTTCTTTGTTTTTTTTTTCATTTTCCCTTTATTTTTATTATTTGTGTAAATACATGCACTAGGCAGTATTGAGAGTGCCTTAGTGTACATGTGATCGTAGGCATAGATTCTTGTTAACAAGTTTTCAAGTGGGGGTGATAAAAAAGTTTGGTCCAGTCGAATATGGGCTACATATTTTCTTGATTCATCATTATCAATTGCGGATCTATGAATTTTATTCAAATGAGATTTAATATATATAATTTATTTTTTTAACAAGATAATAAGTATCAATAAAAATAATAAGTGTCAAAATATTGATATTCATTGAGATAATATTTTCAATACATCTATAAAATGTTGAATAACAATTTCTTTGTCAATACAAGTATCACTACAAGAAAATTGAGTTTCTGCCACGGCATCCTTTTGTTGGCCTACACTAATAAAGTCACGAAATCAAGCCGTTGTGGCTAAATATTGATGGAGAAATTATAAATATTAAATATGTTTTTTGTTTTATATTTAGTTAGTTACAATATAAATATTGTGATTTATATTCTTTTATACAGTACTATTTAAAGTTTTATATTTTTTGGCAAATGTAAAAATTGATATGAGCAGAGCCTTTTTATACGTCCTCAAAGGGTGTGACTTGGTGGTGTAGGGTCCAGGATCTCACCTTGAGGTTCTGGGTTCGAATCCAGAGAGTGTATTTCTTGTAAGAGCCTGGGACAGCCGGTGGTTTTACCTGCGCCGCGGCTCAAATAAGTGGTTTGGTGGCGGGGTTTCCATCGTTTCCAAAAAAAAAAAAAATAATAAATAAAAAAGAGCCTTTTTTTATACGGGATCCTAGATTACTATTACGCTTCCAAGAAATAAAGACAAATAAAAACGAGGTAAATTGTGACCAAATTCCACCCACAAATAATTCGAGGCTAATGCTTTTGTATTTAGTCACTAAGTTATTATTTAGCGACGATAATCAACGTTTTTAAAAGAAATTTAATGACAAATTATTATTGTGGACAGGGATTGGTTCGAGTTTGTCATTATTAAATTCGCATTCGTATATCTAAATAAATTACCAAACATGTACCATACCTGCTGCAGATTTTAATTTTCATTACCAAACATGCATCCGCATATAAAAATAAATTATCAAACCCGCATTGGTACCTAACAGATTTTTTACGGGTTTTAAAAATATCATATCAAAATAAATTACCCGTGATAAAATTTTCTCCATCTATAATATGAAAACCAAATTAAACAAAATATTAAATCATCTATAATTTCTTCACATATCAGTTGAGTTTAGTTTGAAGTTAATATGAAGTCACAAATATTAAACATAATATTATACCAAATGCAATTAAAAAAAATGATAAAGTTAACCAAAAAATTTAATTACAGATTAAACCAATATAAGATCAGAAGTAATTCAAAAAAATGATAAAATTAACAAAAGAATGTGAATCATTTATGAGTAAATTTTCTTTACCGTAAAATATATAAAACAAAAAAAGTTTAAGTTTGGGTAGCGGATACTCGCTGCGGGTATCCGCGGGTTTATTTAATTACCAAACTCATACCAAACCCGCAACATGTTTTGTTTTAATTTACCAAATCTTCTTAAATATTTACCAAATCGTACCCATTGTGGATAGGTTCTTACGAGTTTACGTGGCGAAGTAATCACCAATATTAATAGCATTAATTAGTGATTACTATTGAAGAACTAACTTACAATATCTTTTTTGAATCTTTGATGATATATTCCAACCAAAGCTTAAAATCATTAAACCAAGTAGAAACAAATTGCCGATTTTGATTTCCAAATTTACACATTTAAAATAATGGTCTTTAGGTTTACAAGGACATATATATCTGCAAGTATATATGCTTTGCGAATTTGATCTCGAATATTACAATCATAATTATTAATGCAAGGTCGTAATTCACTATATGTAGAGATATCTTGTAAATTGATTTTTTTAATCTCATATGAACCATTATTACTTCTCTTTAAAGGAGGTTGGAGTGCTGTTTTCTTTTTGAAATATTTCTCCATATCTGTTTCGAATCATATATAATTTTTGACATAAACAAATATTCCAAAACAATGATTAAAATCAAAAAAAAAAAAAAAATTTATTTATATTTGCTCTCCAACAATCCCACAATTTTAAAGTGAAATTTTTTCTTCAATTTCATGTCCCACCACCAAGGAATGCACTCAACTCATATCTCAGTGGTTTACATATTAAAAGGCATAAGAGGTGTCAATATTAAATTACATATAGTCCAAAACTCATGGCTTTAGTTCTCTAATCCCAAAAAAGAGAGACAAAAAGTCTCAAAAAAATATTACTTAATATCAATTATTAGTTTCTCATAATTTTTTTGAAAAAAACAAAACAAAAATGTGTTTAAAATGGCTTATGCATCTAATTTTATTTAGCAATATAAATTTCAAGAATCAAATAAATATTAACAATAAACAATACAAACTCAAATCAAATTCAACACTTCTTCTCATAAGAAACATTATCTAAACTTTTAAACATTTAAAAAAAAACCAAAAAAATTATCTTAGACCATTGTTCTTCCGTAGCAGCATAGACTGTTGAAGTTGTGACGTGGGAATGAAGCTCGCAATATTTAGGGATTAGGGATTGGTTGGGTTTTTTTTATCATTATTAATTTATTATATTTGATTTTTTTTTTTAAATATCGAGAAACCCCACATCATTTATATCGAGATTATTAGACCCAATATAAATACGTGAGTAAATCAATATTATCTCCTTGACTTGAAAAAGCCAAAAACGTGACTTTTATTTTAGATTTAAATGGCAAAAAAATTGGGCTTACAAACTTTAAAAACTCAACCCAACAAATAAATGACAAAAATTAGGTTAATAAACTTTAAAATCAAAAGTAGGCCTAACAAATAAATATCAATTCAGTTCAACTTAAAAAACTTGACAAAAATTTGATCGTTATTATGTCCATTCTGAGTTTACAAGAGCTTCTGGAAGCATGAAGGTGGGTATATGCACATTGCGAGAAACTTGATCTTTATCTGTCACCACTACATTTTTTTTTGGAAACGATGGAAACCCCACCACCAAACCACCCATTCTGGGCCGCGGCGCAGGTAAAATCACCGGCTGTCCCAGGCTCTTACAAGAAGTGTACCCCTGGATTCGAACTCAGAACCTCAAGGTGAGATCCTGGACCCTACATCACCAAGCCACACCCTTGGGGACATCTGACACCACTACATGTTTAGAGGAAGAGCCTAAATTTGAATGCACATGAAACTGTCATGTTTATGACATCTCCCTCGACCATAAGACTTCTATGAATGATTCCGCATAGAAAGTTTAGCTAACGACTATAAACTTAGCGTTTTTTGAGCTGCAATTCAAATAATAGAAACATTTTCCCTCAAGGAACATGTCGATTGATTCCTATTAACGGAGAACATTTTAATCTCAAGGGATTGCCTCAGTGGTAAAGGCTTTGAACTTGAGTGATTTGCTCCATCTCAGGTTCAATGTTCGAATCACACTAGATGCATTTCCTTGAGGCCATGCCCCCTAGTGTGAAAAACCAGCGATTTACCCTGATTGTGTTGGAAAACTTTTGAGGGCACAGATCACGAAAGGTGCGCGTAAGCTGGCCCGAACATCGGTTATCAAAAAAAAAAGTTAATATACACAAGTATCTTGATCAACTCAATGTTAGAGGAAAGTCTTACCGCCAATCTAGTCGTAAGAAATGAAGCAGTGGAAAAATTGAATTCACAATATAAAAAACTGTTCAAATATGAAGAATTTTATTCTGTCAACAAATACCGACGGAATCAATAATATAATGTGTCATTATTTACTGATTGATTTATCGATGGATTTTTTCGATAATTTAACGACAGAAAAATCCTTCACTATATGAGGTGACAAATAAGTCACCACGATTTAGCAATGAAATACCGATGGATTAGCAATGCAAATTAAGCAATGAAATATTTCCATTAGTAAAATTGACTCTAATTTGAGGAGCCAATTTAATGATAGAAGTTTCTGACGGTCATTTTAACAGAATTTATATCGGTAACTCCGTCGGTAAAAATTGAGTTACTAATAGAAATTCCATCGATAATTTATCCGGTAATTTATCGTCATATTACCGACGATAATAGCCACAATTTAGTGGGGAATATTATTTCGTCAGTGTAGTTAAAAACTTAAAGCGATTTAAGAATTTAACCATATACCAATAAAAATTTCCATCCATTTAAAAGTGTTTTTTTTTTTTGTTAGTGTCATGTTAAGCTTTAGAAGAAAAGTTTTAAATAAAGTATTTTTGTTTTCCATGAGCTAATATATGACTTATAATGGTATTAATTAAAAATTAAAAGACCTATACTTGGACCGACCCGGCCCGGCCCGGCCCGTTTGGATGTAGGTTTTGTCATCAATGATTTTGGAATCCCTTTTATGTGTGTGTGGAGTTGCACAATGCACATGATTCATGAATGCATATTATTTCTTATGGTACCATTTTTCTTTTATAGAGTCAAATAAATTGAAAATGATAAAGCAAGCGACTCTAATTGAAATATATAAATTGGTCTTGAGATAAAATGTAATAATTCTTTGTTGTGAGGAAGGTATGAGCTGGTGATGTGACGTCATTAATTAATAAATAAATGACGAAAAGTGATTAAAAAATTAAATTGAAATAAAATTAATATCAAAACTATTACAAAAATCAAAACTATTAGATTGTTTTATGGGTGACGGTGGTATTTCGAATTCTACATTTTATAGATGTCAACAACTTGGCCCCCTTAAGGTTTTGAGTCGATAATGAGCGCAACTCGTAAACCCAACTGAGACTTAGAATTTTATTAGTTAAGTCTAGTTACTCTTTACAAAAACATTACTAACATCATTTTCAAGCAATGTGAGATATTACCGGACATTATCTTATAAGAATGGGAATGAAATCTGATTGGTCATTCTTAGAAGATCACTTTCCATTTGGGTGTGGTGTTGCAGTGAGAAAGAAATCGGGTGGGTGATTTCTGAGATTAGAAATATGGCTAAGATTTTAGGAAATGCCGATTTTAGGTTCATTCTAAGGTATTATAACATTAAAGCTCATCGTTTGGCTAAATATACTGTTACCAACCCGAGCAATAAGATTTGTACTAATTCCATTCCAGATCATATTTTGTCTCTGTTAAGTTAATATGAAATCTATTAATTCTCAAAAAAAAAAAAAAAAAAAAAGTCACTTTCTATCAAATGAGATATATTTGACATATTTTTCTATAATTGCCTTGCCTAATCATAATGTTTTTCCTCTTTTTTGTGCCAATTCTAACTCAATTTCAGATTGTAAATTTTTACCCAAGTCAAAAGAGTTACCTGGTCAAAGCTTTTAGAGAGTGATTTTAGCTATATAGCATTAGAGATATGTATAACTAACAATTTTACCTCAAAATTCTGTTAATACCGTTATTTCAAGATCAAATAAGCAAGCAATAGCCTCACTTGCGTATAATACAAGACTCATTCTTGGATCCTGTTACCTCTCTTTGAAATCTCTCTCTATCTCTCCAATGAAAAATTCACTCTCTCAAACCATAGCCATTGCCAGCTTGCTACTTTTTACAATCTTTCCCGCCATTGAATCCCAATGCTCAGACGCCATGGCCATTGCTCTATCTTCCAGTGGCTTCACTCTCTTCGCCCACTCTCTTCGAGCCTTCAATATTGCCACCAACGGCACAACAGGCCTCACCTTCTTTGCTCCACCGGACAACACTCTCGTTAACCACCCACTGGATGCAGCCACTGTCCATGGCCATGTCTCAAAAGCAGGAGCCTTCCCTTATGAGTCCTTGCTCAGAATCCCTCCCAATGGCACCCTCACCACTCTTCACAACACCAACCTAATTGTTGGCACTGATGGTGAAAGGGTTTCTTTCAATGATGTCCCTGTTGTTCTTCCTAATCTTTACATTGATAGGTCTTGTGCTGTTCATGGTGTTGATAGGCCATTGTTGCCAATCCCATCATCAGTGGATGATCAGAATCTTGCAAAACCAAGAATGGAGAAAAAGATATTTCCTGTGTCTTCAAGGCGTCAAACAAGGGGGACTTTGAAGGAGTACATGCGATTCATTCGCAGAGTTAATCTTCCTATTAAGAAGAATGAGGAAACTGTCAGCCCTTAATTAAAGACTCTCGATTCTTGGTTGTATTTCTTGAGGTCTTTTTTTTTGTTAATGGGTTCTTGATATCTGTAATATTGCACTCAATTAGGTCGTTTGTTAGTGATTGCTTCAGGGTTCTGAAAATCTGTGCTTGAAGTTCTGTATCAATCCAAGAATGTGCTTCATTCTTGTACGCTTGGAAAATCCATTTCCTTTTTTATGCTTGAGACTAATACGAGTATTTCTCCTCAGCGTTCATATGGTAAATGCCAAGGCATATTAGGGATGACAAGAATTTTCAAGGGGCCTAGGGTCGGATACGGGTATAATTTTGCATATTAGTGCGTTTCTTGTAAGAGCATGAGACAGTCGGAGGTTTTACATGCTCCGCTTAAGTACGGAATAAGTGATTTAGCGGTGGGGTTCCAATAATTTCAAAAAAAAAATCAACATCACTTTATTATTAAAGTAAAAATACATGCTGTGAAAAGGTGGCCCAAAAAACCCAGTGAATTAGGACAGGGTGAGTATAATTTTCCATATTTATCAATTGAAATGGACTATAAATATTGTCATTCTTGTACCAAATCCATTCCTTGCCATTACTAAGCACATAAATCAGCAAGTTTATTTATTCCAATGAAGCTTAAAATCCTTCCAATCGATTCACACAAAATTTTCTGTTTGTTTTGCCATAAATGAGTTGATTGCTGGTACTGAAATCCACAAGTGGGTATGGCATAATCCCTACCTCCTTTGAATTGTGTGTGGTTAATTGATGCACATTCAGAAAAAAATTATCAAGATCCTCGACATTTCCTTAAATCTAAAGGTACTCGACAGAAAGAATTGAGGAATTGAGTCTTCAAATATGCAACTTGTGTACAGTAAATGCTTCGCAATAGTATGAACATCAAAATGGTATGATCCCCTAATTTCTTGTAAATTAAAACCCTAAAGATTTCTATGTTGGGTAATTTTTATTCTTCCATGAAAATGTAACGGAAGTATGCAAGACAGAGGTTCTGATAAGGATAATTCTATGTTTGGTAATTTTCATTCTTTCATGAAAATGTAACCGAAATATGTAATACAGAGATTCTGATCTCGAATTTCGATCGAGATTCGGGAGTTAAAGGGAATTCATGACGATTTTTATCCTGAATCCCTAATCAAAACGGACCGAATTAGCAAATCTCGATTTGTCCCGCTTGATTAACATCTCTAGGTTCTGAGGGCCTTCCATGGAAAAGACGTTAGAGCTGAAGAGAGACACTTGCCCAGCAAGTGGATGAAAAACTTTTGTTTGAGTGACTGAAAAAATATTGCATCAGATTCTCTAACTACCGACCCTTTACTTTCTGCTGCTTTTCATCCCCAGAAGATAAAGAAAGAGATTCGGTTCAAGAAGGGTCTCAGTGCAGATATTACAGTCATATTTGGGCAGAATTTACATCAATAAATAGGACGGTGCTTAAGTTTTGGGAACCTCCATTATGCTACAGCAAAGCAATCAACACTCAAAGCTCAAGCCACTGAAAAATAAAAAGGTTTCGGAGCTTGGCTTGAATCTTTCAATGTCCTCCCCTGGTCCTCATATTGTAGGTGCAAGAATCACAGAGGACTATCCCTCTCTGTGTGATGACACCTATGAAACTTCATATACGAACGATGAACCAACTCCATTATTAGGCGCAATATGCCATCCATATCCTGCTTCTGATCACCCTTTTTCTTCTGTGCAAGAAGCAGCTTACGACAGAGATCAGCTGTCATATAATGGCGATTACAGTTACAGTTACGACTCTGGCTTTGGCCGCTGCTGGGGTGCTAATTTTTTCTCGTATAACTACAGCGACGATGGCAATGACACTGACTATGGCGGTAGCTTGGTCGGAAGCGAGGAACATTATGACACTGATTTTAGTTACCAAGAGAACAATGAAATGCAGCCAGCTTTTGATTATGATACTTGTTACGAGTCTTGTTCTGGGTTCATAGAGGACATTTTCAACTACAATGAGCATGAACCCAGAACCAAATATGGCTATAGCCTAGAAGAAATGGGATTTTGTGATAGCATTTTTGGTTACTGGCCGTGCTTGGTTCGGGAAATGCGACAAAGCTATGTTCAACAATAAACAGATCACCTGAGGTGTGAAGTTCTAGAAGCTCTTCAAATCTGCATCTTCAAGAATAAGCCCAGCAAGGATTTTAAACAAATATCTGTAATAAAAGTCCAGGGATGTTATTCAGGACTTCTTTAGCAGTGTGTGTTCTACAAACAAAGCTCTTACTGCTACGTCGTCGTTTGCTATAACATCGTTTCCTACTGTAAGCTAGTATCACAAAGTATACATGGGCATCTAGGAATTCGTCTATCTAGTTCAATTTTCTTCTAACTTTTAAACCCACTCAATTACTTTCACTGTTCTTCTGTTCCTAACGAATTCGCCACCAGTATCACTAACAACAGAATACTTTCTGCATTTTCACCTACAGTACAATTCTAGTATCAAGCCAAAATGCTGCCACTAGGTGGCCGATGACACATGCTGGTTGGCAAAATGAGCACATCTTTTACTATCTTAGAACAACATGGCTATAATTACATGCATTGCAGAAATTTAAATTTAACACAAGAGATATAAATTTTCTATTTTTTATATCACGAGCAAAATTTATGTAAAACCAACTCACTATACAGGAGGTATCCAAGTTGTAATTCATCATATTACAGTACCCAGACCCAATTCATCCTCAATGTCATCCCCTTCTTCAAATAGCTTCAGGAAACGAGCCTGATCCTGTTGCCTCTTCTTCTTCTGCCAGTACTTGTAAGCTGCCACCAATCCAATAACCGCAACAATTGAAGCCAGTACACTGATCAATACAATTATAGCAACATGCATTCCCTTCCTTCTATCATGTGTGCCCGAATCTGAATAGGAATCTACAAACAAATAATAACACGTGAATTATTATAATTTGGACAAAATAAATCAATTATTAAAGTCAAACAATGGAGAGAAAGTCACATGCAAATGTATATCCAATTTATGGAACTACTAAAGAATTTCATAAAAGGATGGAGGGAACTAAAAATTTCAAAAACAACTATCACGAACTGAAGGTGTTGCATCTCTGCATCTGGGATGATGACAAATTTTTTCAGCTCAAAACAATGTACTTAGCAAGCCATTAGACAAAATAAATCAATTATTAAAGTTAAACAATGGAGAGAAAGTCACATGCAAATGTATATCCAATTTATAGAACTACTAAAGAATTTCATAAAAGGATGGAGGGAACTAAAAATTTCAAAAACAACGATCACGAACTGAAGGTGTAGCATCTCTGCATCTGGGATGATGACAAATTTTGTCAGCTCAACCAATGTACTTAGCAAGCCATTAGAGTTTGACCAACTCAAAAGATTTTTCTTTCCTATGCACTTCGAGCTCATAACCATTCATTCCAGAACGTGTCTACAAAATTCATTATACCCACAGTGTTCCAACTCAGTTGCATATTCAAAGGTTCAAACATTAGAGCCGGGGGAAAAGGAGAAAACGAAAAGAAAGAAACGTTAGCAGAAAGGCATGCTCTGGAATGAAGTCTCAAAATTTGATTGAAAGAACCTACGCATTCCGACATTCAATTGTATGCAAGTATGCCAAATTAGAAGAAATCGAATACCCCTAAACTAACACATCCACATTGTATCTCAGCTGTAACTGATCACATACATAGATGACCAGGTTAAATGCAATGACAGCGACACCGGTAAATTCGAATAACAGTAGACTCACCAGATCGTCCAGAATCACACTTAGGACACAGAAATGTAGCATCAAATTCCTTCTTCGTTTTTCGAGTATATTTCCCTCCATTAGCTGCAAAATCACCAGGACAAAATTCCCACTCCTCAAAAACATCATCTGATTTAATCGTATCCTTCTCATATAACCCACATCGCTTGCATTTCGTGCCCGAAAATTCTGTCAGAGGCTGTGAGACATAAAACAAATTTATAATTTTAGCATCATCACCAATCCTAACCAAAACGTTTTTCCCTCCTATTGCAAGTTGAGATTAAAAAAAAAAAAAAAATTATTTGAAATATAAACCTGCCAAGATTCTTCGCCTTTAAAAGCATACTCTGTATTTTTTTCCTTGACATCTGGTAAAATCGTTTTGGTCTCTCCTTTACATTGGAAATAAACTACCGGTTTATCTAACAACTCATGTGTTTGATATATTTTTATCGAATCCAATGTCACAACAGCCGCTAATAACGATCCTGCGATTTCAACAAATTCGAGCTAAGTAATTCAATTTTCAAAAAATTAAAAGGAAAATACGTAGCATCTGTTTGTTTCTCGAGAAAATTTTACCTGGAAAGCTGTTGAGGACGATCAAAAGCAATAGGAAAACGCTAGAAACTCGCGAACTCAGTGGACACCGAATCGACATAGCGGGGTGATTTAAGAGATTGAATTGCTTTAATTTAATTGACGAAGATGTAAAAGATATCACGAGTCGACTCAGATCGGTCAGAGTCTTTCTTTTTGTGAGGGAGCTGAGTAGCTGACCGGTTCGCGTTGCGCGCTTGCATTACGCACTGGGTTTTTAGGTGTTGCCACGTCATCATAGAGTTTAAGAATTGGTGACGTGGCGTGAGCGGGAAGTCTGTAAACGACTAATTGGACCTTTCAACTATTGCCACGGCTGCTGTTGCCTGTTGAATCTAACCCGGATATCATTATTTAAATTTATTATCGCCGCTAATATTGGGTGGAAAAATGAATATTTCTTAAATTTCGAATGATTAATAAATAAGGGGTTCATATGGTTGGGTCAACCCGTAATCCGATTGGGTTCATAAAAAAATTTGCAAAATTTCAACCCGATCCGAAATTTTCGAGTTGGACAACGGATTTGATACTAAAACTCGACCCGACCCTATAATATTTTTATTATTTTTCTAAATTTTTTATTATTTTTCTAAAAATTTTATTAATTTTTTTAAAGTTTTTACTATTATTTTTTTTGTTTATTACTTTTTTATTAGAACTTTATATATATGATAATTTTTGGGACATAAAATAACTAATATTTATATTTCAAAATAATTAATTCATTTAAAAAAAATTATTTTTAATGACCCGACGAACCCACCCCGACCCGAACCCAATCGGGTTCCAACTTCGTGCGACCCGACTCGTGACCCGACCCTATCAGGTATCACAAAATTTCAAAAAATCTAACCCGACCGACCCGACCCGTGAATACCTCTGAATTAAATATATTTAAAATTTTCGATTTTGATTTCACTTTAATCAATATTTGATTGGAAATTTGATAATTTCCCTTTAATTGAAGACCTTTGGTTTATGCTGAATATATAAATAGTTACCACTGATCCCTAATCCCATCTTAAATTTTTTTATATTTTGCATTCAATCTATAAATTAACTAAATCATTACACTGAAAATATTTTTGTAAAATTATTTATTAATAGTAAAAATAATAAAAATGTGATAATAAAACGACTTGACATGCATATTTCGTTTATTAAATAAATATCTAAAGCAGTCCATTTTCTAGAAACTTGACTTTTCTCCAGATTGAGGTTGGCAGGTCCATTTATTTGACGGTATCGGTTGCTCTTGATATGTTTGAGAAGTTTCAAGTAGGGGTGAACGGATGGATTGGTTTGAACCGATCTAAATCGAACTAAGTTAAATCGAATCAAATCAAAGTGAAATTTTGATAAAAATTGAATGGTTCTAAATTTCTAAATCGAACGATTTTGAAATCGAATCGAAATTTGATAAAAATCAAATCAAACTCGAAATGCACACTCTTTTAGCAAATGTTAATATTTTTATATTCTTTTGTATACAAGATTTTTCACTAATTCTAGAATGTTGTTATAGTGCATATTTATGTCCTCTACTCTTCATCTCTTAACAAAAATATATTTAAATTGATATGATTAAATTAAATAAAATATATATAAGTAATTAATCAATATAATTTCTCACATGCTTGATTTCTAATTATAAATTGAACACTTCTTCACAAATGTATGAAGACATCTCTTATGTAACATTCCAAAATTTTCGGAGTATTTATGAAAATTCAAGTTCGAGATAAATGTCTCATGATGTTGATGAAGTCAAGAATTTTATATTTGATGTTGAAAAATCTATTGTGATGATTTAAAGTTTGGGATAATAATATTTTTAGTCTTAAAAGTTATGTTACTTTTACATTTAGGTCCTGAAAGAATTTATTATTATATTATTAAGTCCTATAAGTAAATAAGTTTTTTCTTTCAAGTCTTAATCCATTGACTCTAATGGACATGCTAACGTGGCATGATCAAACGATACGTTAGCACAAGCATTAAATCGGTCAGCTGCCACTAGGGTTGAGCACCGATTCTGGTTCTACCCAGAGCCTGTTGGAACCAGACCAATTTTTCAGTTTTAGAACCGGAACAGGTTGGAAATGGTCCGGTTCCGATTCCAAAATGGAAGAACCGAATTTAAACGGTCTGGTTCTGGTTCTGTTGTAGACGGAACTGGAACCGAATTTTGAAACCGTAACCTATTTAAGGAACTGTATTTCGGAACCGGAATTAGAACATATATTGGGAATCGAATTTCGGAACCAGAACCGAAACCTGTTTTGGGAACCGAATTTAGAACCAATTTCGGAACCAAATTAAAACTCAATTTCATAACCAGTTTTAAAATTCAATTTCATAACCCAAACTTAAACTTAATTTCATAACCAGTTTTAAAACCCGATTTAAACTCAATTTCATAATCCAATTTCATAACTCAATTTAAACTCAGACACTTCCCATAAGAATATTATGTATTGAGTCAAAAATATTATACAATATGAAGTTTAATTTATTATTTTATTTTTTGTATAGACAGTTGTCAATAATATTATGTAATATTCAAGTGTGAGAAATAATTATATTTTCAAAGTTTGACAAAAAAAAAAATGGTAAACCAGAATCGGACCGGAACAGAATTAAAACCGACTAATAGGGTACCCTATTTAATTGGGCAGGTTCCGATACGGAACCGAATTAGAACCAATTAATAGAGTACCTTATTTAATTGAGTAGGTTATAGTTCCACGCGGAACTGAATTGGAACCAATTAATAGGGTACCCTATTTAATTGCGTAGGTTTCGGTTCCACTTAGTTAGGAACCGATTTTTTCCACGCGGAACCAGAACCGAAACCGATTTTGCTCACCCCTAGCTGCCACTTCGGATTAGGATAACAATTTCTGAAGTCTTAAAAGTTGTGTTGTTTTTACACTTCAATGATAAAAGCAAATTTTATTTATAATTAAGTCATATAAGTGAATAAAATTTTTCTTTTAAATCCTAATCTATTAATAGTAAGGGACCTGCTGATATGACATAACGAAACGATACTTCAGCACATGCATTAAATCAATCGACACATATTTTGACATACGTGTATCCTTGCCAGCAAAATGGCTATTATAGATTAGTTGAATGAAGATTTTTGTTTATTTTCTCCATAAAAAAATTATTCTATGTTCACTACATTATTTGTATTATTTGTCTCAATATCACTATCTCCATTCGATGTGCTCTGAAATCTTGATATAGAAGATGACGATCTTTGAGTTTTCCATGACGTTTCAGTGAAAGTCACATCAAGACTTCTCTCAATCAAACTACATATAACATGAAGTTCTGTAATCTATTTAAGGACGGGGTCTTCATTATCTTTAAGACCCCATCCACAAATAGTTTCCAGAACTTGATTTTATATGTAGTTTGATGGGGAGAAGTCTTGATGTGACTTTTCCTTGAGCATCATGGAAAACTTAAAGATTATTATCTTCTAGGTCAAGATTTGAGAGCACAACAAATGAAGATAGTGATATCTAAAAAAATAATACAAATAATGTGGTAAACATAGAGAGAATTTTTATGCAGAAAATGAACAGTGATCTTCATTCAGTTGACCCAGAAGAGTCATTTTGCTGACAAACATACAAGTATGTTATAGTATGTAGACCCGGCCAAGGTTCCGGTTCGGAACCGGTTGGAACCGTAAGGTTCCGGTTCCAGTTCCGGAACCGAACCGGAAAGGGACCGGTTCGGACGGTTCCGACCGGAACCAAACGGTTCCGGTTGGAACCGTAGGGTTCCAACATGAACCCTACGCCCCCAACGGTTAGTAGCCGTTGGGGGGCAGGGAGCCGTTTGGCTCCCTGCCCAATAAAAAAAATAAAAAAAATTATATTATTATATAAAATATAAATTACTAATGTACCCCTAATAACGGTAATAAAACGGTTATATTTAGGGGTATTTTTGGTATAAAAAATTCTAAAATTCTATAAATATGATTTATTTTTCATAATTTCATCACACCAAATTCTCAACTCTCTCATTTTCTATAAATCTCTTATTCTCAATCTTACTTCAATACAATTCTCTTATAATCTATATTCTTATTCTCAATCTCAATTCATTTAGTTGTTAATTTGTTATCATTCGCATCACAATTATTCAATTTTCTTATTTTTCTTCCTAATTTCTCAAACGAAATATGTCAACCCAAGAGAGCGGCCCTAGTGTCAGTGCACAATCACAGAGAAGAGAAGTTAAAGCTCGGTCATCGGATATTTTCAAAATTCATTTTACTTTGGAACGCCTAGAAGATGGTTCACAACGAGCAATTTGCAATTATTGTGGGGTTATCTATAAATTTTCTGGTGGATACGGCAATATGATCAAGCACATGGAAAAATATCATCCGGTTGAATTTGACATTGATACGACGCAGACTCAAATGGCCAGGTACGCATCATCTAGTAGATGTACGAGTAGTGTAGATTTATTTAAATATTCTGATGCAAAAAATAGAGAAGAATTTGCGAAATTAACATGTATGACACATCTTTCTTTAAGCTTTGGTGAAAAATTTCATTTTACTAATTACGTGCATAATGCTTTAAACCCTGCTGCATGTAGAATGACTCGAAACACAACAAAACGTCATATTTTCAAATTATATAAAGATGGTAAAATTATTTTAAATGAAATATTTAAAGAGATGAAATGTCGTATTTCTATATGTTCTGATACCCCCGATGATTTTGAAGATTTGTTCGATAATGCTTCTGCAACAAGTGCAAGCGGAACCGGAGCCGAAGGATCAACTGATAATGATGATTGATAATTGTAAAATTATAATTTACAAAGGGGATATGTCTAAAACTTGTAATGGAACTACGTGAGCTTTGATTCCTCTCACCCTTGGAGGATACGTAGGCAACTTAAATTTTTAAAAATTTAAGCTCAAGCTCTTCAATGTAATAAATTTTTTTTATTTATAAAATTCATTTCATTTATTTTTATTAATTTTCAAAAAAAAAAAATCTTTGAACCAAACCGAACCTTTCGGTTCCGGTTCGGTGTTTCGGTTCCACTTAAGTGTGGAAAATTAAATGTAATAATATAACTTTTAGTACTTCAAAAGTTGTTATCCTAATCCGACATGACAGCTGATTGATTTAATGCTTGTGTTGATGTATCGTTTTGTCATATCATGTCAACATATCCGTTAGAGTTAACGGTTTGGGACTTAAAAGGAAATTTTATTCACTTATATGACTTAATAATAGGAAAAAAAAATATTTTAGGATTTAAATGTAAAAACAACATAAATTTTAGGACTACAAATATTGTTATCCCTTAAAGTTTTGTTCCAAAGTCTCAGGATTGCGTGAATTTAGAAGGACTAAATGCGTGAATTTTTATTATAATTGAATCGGATAAAGTTTTGTTATTTCGGCTATAAAAATAGAAAATTAACTTCGACCGAGCTGAATTTTGAACTGTTGGAATCATTTTTCAAGATGAACAAACTTTCGTGCTTAGAACTTTTCGAAATTTCGAGCAGAATGACCTAAAATTTATAGATTTCCAAAACTGCCTCAATCTAAGGGCCACTTTGCAAAACGTGGGGCAATTTTATAATTTTCAAAAATTTCACTTTAAATACCAAAGTTTCTAGAAATTACAAAATAACAAAAAATTCATACACTTTCTAACTTATTGACTTGAAAAGATTCATGCCTCAAATGTTGTATTTTGGAAAGATAATGGAACATGTTATTTTTTGGCAAAGGTTTTGAATCTGCTGCAGGGTGTAGAAGTTTTGGTTTGGTGGGAAAAACTTCTTTTGAGTGGCATAATGAGCCAAAGGCTCTGAAGAGGGATTGGAGGAGGAAGCCATAAAGATCAAAGGGATGGTTCTAGTTGGGATAATCAACTTGACTTGAGAAGGTCGGGATAGAAAGTTCGGGATCAAGTTGTGGTCTTCTTTTATATGTTTCACAGAAAAGTCATATTTTGAAAACCTTTCTTTCAGTCGAAGTAATTGCTTTTTTGGCAAAGTTTTGTTCTTGAATTCTAAAATCCGTGGAAAGTATAAATTGTTCAATCGAACCAGAAAACGATGACAATCAAATGAAATTTGAATCTTTTGATACCATACTTTACTCTAAGGCTTCCTTATATATAATATGGTAATATTTTTCAGCATCTTTGAATTATCTGCTAGCATACCCACAGTAATATGTTTTTTACCTGTTAATTCAATAAGAATGTCTCTCAATATTTTGATTCAGTTCTTTGTCCAAGTTGCTCATTATTTTTAGTTGCACTTCCTTAGACTTTTTCATGCACTGAATATTTGTCTTTCAAGTACCGTTTATCGTGGAGTTTGGTAAATTTAAAAACTAGTATACAGGTCGGTATTTAAATGCTACTTTAAACATATAATTATCACTATTTTTTGTTCTCATAAAATTGAACCGCACGAATACGATATTTTTTCTTAAATTAGTGTTATCGTTAATTTACACTCTAATGTTTGTTCTACTTATGAGTTAGTTTATACTGTCAGTGTAAAACTCTCTATCAAACTCGGTCTTAGTGTCTAAAATGATAAAATAATTTTGAAGCTTCAAATCTTACATTTCGAATTTATTATTTTAGACACTAAAAAATAAAATTTTAGTGTTAAATGAGTACTCAATAAATGAACATTTGGCATCTTTTCTCCAAGTTGTGGGATGGTGATAGGTGTTGGCAGAAGGAAATATTGCGGAGAATTTCATACTGTAAAATGGATCTCATTTTCGAATGGTTCTGATTCGTTCGCAAAAAGTGAATTAAGAATGGTAAAATTGATATTTTAAATAATTGATAATAAAAAATTCAAAATTCATGTTTTAAGATTTTCAAAAGTAATTAAAAACTATTAATTCATAGTGTACAAAGCTATAAAATCTAAAATATTTTAATTAAATCAATATGATAAAGACATTTTTATACAAATGGAAAAAATTATGATTGTTTATAAAATATAATAAACTAATGATATTGGTTTTATTATCCCTATAATAATTCATTTAAATCGAAACATATTCTCAGTTTTCGTCTTTTACAACAAAATTATTTTTTCCCACATAAAATAAAAATTTATTAAAAAAAAACTATATTTCTCACACATATTATAGAAAAACCTTACATCGTAACTTATTCTCTCTTCAATCCTAATGTTTTAAAATTTTATTATTTTTTAATCCCTCTTAGGTCATTTTTCGACTAATAAGATATTTGATTAATTTTTTCCTCCTTTTTACCCTATTAAAAAAATTATATTATTGTTCATGTGAACAATATTTTTCTTTAAAAAAATAAGGGGTGAGCGATCCCAAACATATTTTAACCTCTTATCTCATATTTGGGTACTGCGTTCTGAAAGCACTTATTTTTATTTCAAATTAATATTCATTAAATACTAATTTCTCTTTGATTTTTTTTTTTTGTGCGTATGAAACTACTTATAGTCACATTATGATTGTGCTTAAAATACATTCTGCCAAACAACTAATGGACATTCATTTTGTGATTGTAGGTAAAAAAAAAACATTTACAATATGATTTTGTTCAATGTGCATAAAGGTCAATAATGTGACTAAGGGTAATGTGACTGAGATGCTAATATGACTATCTGAGGCCACAAGTGTGACTGAGGGTCGGCAATATAAATAAAGTCACAATTGTGACAATATTCAACGTGACTGAGAGTCGACAATACTTTCGATGTCACAATTATGACCGAAGGCCGATAATGTAACTGATGTAACTAATGTGATATTTAGTGAGAAAAAATAATTATCACAGAAAAAATAATATTGTCGATATTTAGTGATGTATTTTTAGTAAATATATTAATTACATATTTCATTTATATATATTTATGAAAAATTAATGTAAATAAATTATGTTATTGAATAATATCATGACTAAACGAATATTCGTATTCGATTCGTTTAATAAATGAATCGAATACGAATCCATCATATTTTGATTCGATACAAATTCGATTCGTTGATTCGTTTGACCATCTCTACTTTTATATCCATGGAACAAGATTAAGAATTTCAAAGACGAAGTAACTAACTTTACTAGGCATATAACAATTTCATCTAAAAGCCCATTGAAGCATTACATTGAAGGGGATTGAGCAACAGGAATAAAACTATAAAAATAAAAGCCCTCAATCTGTACGGAACACCTTATTTTCCAACTGATATGCCTTGGTAAAGAAGCCAGGCCAACAAAGATAAGTGGACATGATGCTGCTAACAGTAGATGCACCAACAAGCATATTCATTACAACAATCTGAAGTTGAATGGCTTCCAGAGGAGAAGCTCCTCCCATTATCATCCCAGTCATTGCTCCCGGAAGTGATATGAGACCAACTGTTTTGGCATTGTCCAACACCGGAGACAGTGCAATCACCAGAGACCTCTTCATCTGCTCAACTGTTGCTTGCCGCGGCGTCGCGCCTAGAGCCAATGCCGTCTCCACCTGCCACCCATTTAGATTTTGAAGTCATTAACAGTGTTTCCAATTTACTTAAGACTGTTCTTTACATTTAGACTTACCAAGTTCAATTGAATCTTGATATCATCCCTGAGTCTTTTCATTGTAACCCCAGTTACTGTCATTGCATTTCCAACCATCATTCCTGCAACAGGGATGATGTATCTTGGAGTAAAAGGAAAGACATTTAGTATCACAAGCACAAGCATGGTCACTGCTGTTCCAGTCAATATAGAAGCTCCGGCGACATACTTCCCACAAGGTACATTTTTAGCCCGTTGACCGGCCGTATAACCAGCAACAGTGACCTGCAAGATATAATGAAAATAATGTCAAGAAACAATCCTCCTTGAAACCCAGAATCATGGTAGCTTCAAAGGGGTTATGAAAAAATTGGAGGCCTTGCTTCAAAGGGATTAATCTCTCTGTTTCTTTTCATGTCTGGTAAGTTGAACTAGTACATGCAATCTCTGTATATGTATCAGTATGATCTAAATTACAAACTGACAACTAAACTGTATCCGTACATAAATTGATATATTTTTTTTAAATCGTTAGAAACACCACCGTCAAACCACACATTCCGAGTTTAAACGGAACAAGTAAAATCACCGACGATACTAGGCTCTTATAAGAAATGGACTCTTTAGATTTGAATCTAAAACCTTAAAGTGAGATTCGAGTCATATACCACCCAAGCCATGCTACATAAATTGATGCTGAAATGAAACAGAGCAAATTGGAGATATGAAAAAGGAAATACAGACCATGAAAAGATAAGCTAAAATGATCCATCCTCTGTTATTCTGACTGAAAATGAACTCAAGAACAAACCCAATAACAGAGAGCTGAAGAAAAGCTCTGACAATGGAATAAATCATCTCTCCTTCTAACCCAAGCTTCTGTAAAAACGACAACAGAACAGCCAGTAGAACAACTGAAGTGGCAGCCAGTGGCTTTATCATGCCCTTGAGAAAATCAAGTAGCCATTCCAAATCCATGTTACCCAATTATAAAACCAGTGTCACTGAATGCAAATTCAAGTCTCTGGGCACCAAATCTTTTTTGCAGGAATGATTATGAAGATGATGAAGTGTCGGTTTTGGGTACAAATAGTAGATGTAGGGATTGAGAAACGACCTGCCTTAGATCAGAATGTTGCCATCTTGTGGAGTTACTATTTGAGGAATCATCATAATATTAAAATCAAACAAGATAAGAAGAAGAATAAAAGCTAGGTGGGAACTGTTTACGTGGCAGCTTCTGAAGTTAAATGGATTTGTGTACGGCCGACCCAATACGAATAATTGATGACGTAAGATCAGTTGTTTACTAGTAATTCGGAGGAATAAATCTTTGATGCAACAGTGGTATGGATGACGTGGTACCACCAACCAATTAAAAAATAACATGTTTAATTTTCTTCCTATTTTTTAGTTGTTTTTTGACTTTTTAGCACGCGTGGCAAAGGATGATTGGCTTGTTGCATGGATGACGTGGTACCACTGTTGCACCAAAGATTTTCTCAATTCGGAGGTATAGGTGATATCATAATAAATTAATAAATAATATGTATAATTTAATATTCATTTTTTTTTAATAATTTGGTAATAAATTATTTAATTATTATATAAATAATACGATAAAATTGTTATATTGTAAATTTTCTCGTTATTTTGCTTAGGCACATGACACAAGAGGTATGAAACTTGTTTTTTTTTTTTTTTGGAAACGATGGAAACCCCGTCACCAAACCACTCATTCTGGGCCGCGGCGCAGGTAAAATCACCGGCTATCCTAGGCTCTTACAAGAAGTGCACCTCCTGGATTCGAATCCATAACCTCAAGGTGAGATCCTGGACCCTACACCACCAAGCCACACCCCTTGAGGACCCAGAGGCATGGAACTTGCTACATCACAACCGGCATGACCTCCACCTATTATTGTTAATGGTGCATCAGCAAGAAAAGTGGGTAATGATTCGAGTCGCAATCAAGATATTCCACCACGACTCAATATATCATAGATTTTTTATATTACAATGTATTTGAATCATGCATGCCCACAACCAATCCCATGTGAGCAAGACTTTATATGAAAATAAAATAATGAAGGGAATATGGGACTTAGTTATTCTCCGATACCCATAATAGATCATTATTATACCTGTTAGTAGGGGATTTATCTCCTTCATATATAAATATTTAAAAAAAAAAATTATTGATATATTTATCACTCATTTTTTTCGTGTACATCAAATTTTATCATACCACCCAAAAAAAAAAATTACCAATGAAAAATTAACTTACCGTCCATATCATGTTTCAATTCCCGAACGGTCGGACACATTAATTTAGTTAATGATTCATGCACCGTTTGATATAGAGTTTGATGAACTTATAAGATATTTTATACTCTCAATGTAATACTTATAAGTTAATTTATATTCTTAATCAGTAATATCTACCAAATAGTGTATTAGTGTAAAATGAGAATGGGAGGATTGAGAATATCCTAATACTTTATGCTAGATAGATAATAAATGTCAAATATACCATGCTTTTTTTGTACTATGCTTTATTTATTTATTTACTTATTTATTTATTTTAATGTTTTCATAGTCCAGACTCCAGAATCGAGATTGAGAACATTATAAAATAATTATATAATAACACTATTTCATAAAATAGAATATGAAAAAAGGCATGTCATGGCCTCTTATATAAGTCATTTTGATTATCAAACGGTAAACATTCTTTTATCTAAAGCAACATCGGGATTCAACTTTTCCTTCTATATATTATTTTCCTTATCAAATGAAAATACTTTATGAATTAAATATTAGAAAATTATTCCAAACCTTATTACTTTTTAATAGACTTTTAGCCAATGTTAAAGTAGACATTGAGAATATTAATAATTATTTTGCTTCACTAATTTTTGAATCTTGTATCATGTTATTAGGGGTACGTTTGTTTCGCAGTAAAACGATTTCTAAAAAATATTTTCTTTATTTAATTGTGAATGAGACACTTGCGGAAGACTTGGCTAATAATGCAAACTATTTTCAGTCAATGAAAATGTTAAGTCATTTTTCGGAAAACAACTTAGATAATACAAATCTATAAGTCATTTTACGGAATTTTATTCCTCTTATCTAAAATTTTCATAGCTCACGCCAAGAAATGATAAAATTCGGACTTAGACCTAGATCTGCATGGATCTGAGTCTGAACGTGTTTCGGTGGATCCAATCAATATTTAGATCCGGGAAAAAAATGTCCGGACTCGGATGCATGTATACTTAGTGTGAATCTGGATATACTCAGATTGGATCCTGAAAATCTTTTTTTTTTTAATCTTTTTTCAATTATATTCATATAAAATTAATAAAATTCTAGACCTAGATCTCAGAATTTTAGACCTACATAGATACGTATCCTATCAATATTTATTATTTTTTTTTCTCTCATCTGAATGAGTTTCTCCTAGGTGTTGTTGTGCTACGTCACTTGTTTTGATTGGACGGTACTATCCTTTTTTGTTCTTTTTGACGTCAGTAATTTTTGACCGTCAACAGAGGTAGGAACAATTTAAGAATGATTGAATAAGAGAAAAATGAGCAAACGATTTTGAAAAACTAACAATTATCTCCAAATTCTACTTTGTTCGGCCAATCGAACCATTTTCTCTTAGGTCCACCAAAATGCCTACGTGGCACTAGCCGTTGTACAAAATTTTACATGTTCAATCGACCGAACGTGCATAATTTGGTCGATCGAAGTTGACAGTTTTCATAATCTTAGCTACCGGTTTGGGCGGACGAATTCATGGATGATTTGTGGTCAACCAAACCCCCAGAACTCTAAAAATATCACATTTTAGTCCCATTTCAAAAGCCAAAAAAATATAACAACTTAAACCCCAATTGTTTTGAAAATAAATAAGGACTTTTTTTTTCATGAAAATCAAATGCATATATAAAGTTCAAAAAGTTCCAAATGATGAATCATTTATGTTCAAACAAAAGCTTTTAAATCTCGATGAAAGTATGCAATTATGAAAGATTTATGCATATAGTTATAATTTGACTCTCTAGAAGCATTATAAGATAATCAAGAAATATATCCTAAGCTAATCTTCTTCATCTTATAGCTTGTTGAGCTCCACTTGATTTCCTTTGATCTTAATCTCCCTTTTATACTTGATGTCCATGATTCACTTGAAGTGGTACACTTACCATTATGCACTTGATACATGATCATTCTCCGAAGCAAGACCTCTCTTGAATGGATCATTCTCCGAAGCATATCTTATTTTCCATTCTTATAAACATTTACAGGCATATAATTACATATCCCTAAATTGTATAGACGTGTGCAAAACATGAGATGATTCAGTCACACGTGTATACAAATTTATTAATACTTATTTTCTCTCAGACAAGCAACAATTTTCATTAGTAATTAAATGCAGTGTTCTAAAACGCGCCGCATTCAGCGGCCTACGGCCGCCGCACCTGGCCCCAAATCGTTGGGGTCAGGCGCTCGTCGCAAATTCATCGGTCAATCACCGTTGACCGACGCGGAATTCGAAATTCGAATTTCACAACCCAATCCTAACCCTAACCTTAATTTTACAAAATTAACTTTCTAACTCATCAATTTGAAAAAATCTCAATTTAGAGCATAAACCCTAATTTCAAAAATCTAATCTTTTTTTTCTATTTTTGTTAGTTTCTCATCAAATTGACAATTTATAAATATTAGTCATTACTCAAATAACATTTATCTAAGATTAATTTCTCCAAATCATACCAAATCTTAAACCTAATTATAGAAATTCTCAATTTCTGATTAACCGGCTAGGCCCCGCCTAGGCCCCGACTAGATGCTAGGCGCTGGGTTGCCGCCCGACTAGCGCCTAGCGCATTTTAGAAGACTGATTAAATGTGTTAATTTATTTGAAGAACTGTGAGTTAAACAAAATGAAAATCATTTCATGGAGTAAATCAAGTTGATAATCATTCACATGGTCATGGAAAGGATTATTACCGACCTTATAGTAGCTATAATAAAACTACCAACAATGTAAAAAAGAGGAAATCAAGAATCAAGCAGCCACATTGCATGTGATATCTGTGGAATAAAAATGCATGAGACATACAACAATGGTTTTAGGGACAGGAAGTTTTCATGCTGCAATCCCACCGGTACAAACATATAGTCCTGCCAGTGGTAATTGGTATCAGATTGGTTTAATTGAACTGTTTCTGTCATTCTTACCAAGAAACTTAACTATTACTCGACCTCGAGTACTGAAAATAAACACCCGATTACAACAACAGTGTAGTAGGCTCACAAGCAAAGTATAACAGGAAATAACATGAAGTGTTCTTTTCTACTACAAGTCTACATCAGTCTTCCATTTTTACACAAGTTCATACAAAAATCTTTTACTTTTCGACAGTATGTGTAGCAAGAAAATATATAAATAGCTAGAAACATAGCATTCTCAGTTTTAAGTTTACCTTGAACTCGGCTTTAAAATTTGAGTCTTTTTTGAGAACCATAAGCGACATTGTACTACTGTAGAAGTCTCTCCCTAATTCTTCAGATAAATTTCTGGGTCAGTTGCCTTTCTTAGCTGGTATCACTGCTTCTATTGAATATTTAGTTGCGTCCCTGAAGCTTCATGTGCATTAGTATTGTTTCTCTTATTTTCTGTACCTTTGGCTTTATGTTTCCGTGACTGAGCCTTAATTCTTCCAGATTTCAGAATTGGTTTCGGGTTCTTCTTGGTGATCTTCATAGCTAGTGTTTTCAGAGGAATTGTAATGTCCAGCGGCATAAGCAATTCTTCCAACTCATGCCAGTCAAGATCTTCAAAATCACCATCTTCATAGACTACCCTGTACCAGCCATTTTCCTTGTCAAACTGGTTCACAGTACCAGAATAATATTGCTCCCCAAACAACTTCCGAACTTCCCTTCCTTCCAGCCAATCACCAAAACCACTATCTCCTGGTGATTTGACATCAGTTGCAGCATCAGAGAGAACTATAGCATTGTCAATTGCAGGTACGTCAGGCACCCCGTTGATAACAACAGCTGGCTCTCCTGGTAACTCAAAAACCCCAGTCAAAGAAGAATCGGATTCCAACTCGTTGGGAGTGTTTTCCATGTACTGCCTTTTTTCGCAAGAAGCCTGATGAGAAGAGTTCATCAATTTGAAAAAGAAAGAAAAATCATTCACACTATTTCAACCATACAATTCAACAGATCGATGGTTTATCATTACATAATATCATGACAAAATAATTAGACTTAAAACAAGGACAGCGATACTGATTATAATCTAATGTACAAGGCATTTCTCTAGAAACATGAAAAATGAAAACACATACTCAAGCACACGTCACATTACAGAAGAGATTTCACTAAAAATACAGTAATTGATATCATCCATAAGAAAATCGGCCATGTTAATAAGAACATTGCATCATGATACTTATCGACTACATTTGCAAAACAATACAATCAAGCAAGTAACATCTTGGGAATCCGTCCGAAGATTAATCTGAATTCTTTTTTTTGATTCAGAAAATAACCTGACAATTTGAATAACCTGGAATCGTAAACTTCAACAAAGTAATCAAGAAAACTTGTCGGTACTTGAATAACCTGACAATTTTAGATACAATATTCAAATCTCAAAAAGCAAACTTACTAATGTAATTCAAATGTGACAAATGAAGCAATAGCACATTAATCTGAATTCTTTTTTTTTTTTTTTTGCATTTGACTGTTACACTTCTAATTTACAAATAGAACCCTAAATTGAAGAAACTACTAAACACAATCTAAGTGGCAAATATATTCCTAAAAAGAATTCAATTCAATAATGTTCCTAATTCTAACGAGATCAATTAGGGTTCATATCATTTATAAATTTCACAAAGAGTAGCATTGATGTTCCTAAAAGGAAGATAAATTCAACAAGGGTGAGCTCGAGTAAATGTACCGATTTATTCTCCTTTTTAATAAACCCTAATTTGTGCAGATAACAGAGAATGAGAGCAACGAACCAAAACCATTGGTGCTTCAGGCAGCAACTACCTGAATCGCACTGAAAACGGTGTCGTATCTTCCTACTTTTCTCGCACTTAGATACGGCACGTGGCACTCTCTCAGAGTTAAAAGCAACAACGATAAACGACGCCCACGAACTGCGTTTTGCTTGTTAAATCAAACCCCAAAACGGCGGGGTTTCAATTTGTTATTCAGAATTAGTGGTATGTGTAATTAATTGGAGTGAAGATCTTTTCAGCCATCAATTTGCATTCGGCCCCAGAGTAATGATTAATTATATGCTGACGTGTATTCTTCTTGATGTTGAGGAAATCAAAAATGTAATTTTTTAGCTTGAAATATTTCCAAATATTTATTATTTTAGAATATTTCCTTACGTTGATATATTGAGGTTCGACTTTTTAGTAAATATTTAAGGAAATAAAAAATTCACTCTTGGTAAATATTTGTTGTTTTCAAAAACTCATTCGAACCGACTTTTTAATCATTCGAACAAACTGTCCATAATATTCTCATTCAAAACTTATTCATCGGCGTTCGAACGATAATCATTCTAATAATTAATTCAGAGTTTATCAGGTCTGCATTCCTATAAATTTAGTCGAACGAGAACTTACCTCCTTCAAATGAGAATACGAACATGTATATTTTGATGGAAGAAATCAATTCAAGTGAAAAGTGATATACTTTTAATGATTTCTTTATAGACATAAGTTGTGTTTCATAAAATTCAGTTCAAATTCAAATTTAAAACATGTAAATGTGTGAATCAATTGATGTAATTTTAGGAAAATGTACATTAATTTAAGGAAAGGGACCTATTCGATTTTTAATACTTCTTCTTCTTCTTCTCTTTCTGCATCATATTTTTCTAAATTAAAAGAGTATTCTTAGGTTGTTTGGTTTAATTCAAAAAACCAACACAATAATCTCCATTGAATCCGGAAAGAAATATTATACATAATCCCTTATGATTTCGCGATTTATATCTAGAGAGATGAAACATTTCTTGAAAGACATCGATTTCGTGTCTTGGAGAATCATCTATTATCAAGTTCCCCTCAAATTTGAATCAACATGTTCATAGACCTGATGCTGGATTTATGTCATTGGCAATTTTCTTGGCTTTCAGAAAGGGTTTAGGGCATTGCGGACAAGGTTAAATCCAAATTATTGAGCAGGAAATGGAAAATTATGACAGCCAGAGTTACACAATTATGCTTAGTGCTTCATTTTATCTAGAGATTATGAGAGATGAAAGATTGCATGCTTTCATCTCTTGGTCTCATATTTATTTACTTACTGCTAAATTAGGCATTGGTTTAAGGCGTTTGAACCTTTGGGATTTGAGTAATAAACGATCGTTTAGTACTCGATTTCTAGCTTTTCTTTGAGAAATCTCTTTCTTTGGTCTTGACTGTTTAATAAAAGAGAGGTGCTACTTTGATCGAGACGGGCACCCGAATTAATGTCCGAAACGGCCAAGTTAAAACGCATACTTTATCCGTTTCGGGCAGCACCAACTCGAGTACCCAACTCGTGTATTAGGTTTTTTTCCTAAGTATTATATTCGAACTGATATGACCGTGTATTTACCTCTTTTATGATGTTTTATTATGAATGAATTTCATATTTCTCAAAAAAAAAAAAGTCCATGTATTCAAGCAAATTTCGAATAGAAAACGATAAGTTCCAGACTAGCTGGGTGTTGCTAAGTTTTTACAATGAAGATGTTCAAGATTACAAAACAGAGAACTAAAAAAGATACAAAAATAAACTGAAAAAAAGGCCAAGTCATCAAGTAACATCTTCCACTCCCAGCATCCTACATCGCTCATCCAGCAATTCACTCTGTGAAACTATAGAAAATTAACAAGCACCTTTGAACCATTAACCCTATCTTAAAACATCACACAAGAAAAATCAGAAATTCTGAAGCAACCGACTATAAATAATTCTCTTATCGGGACCTAGGGTTCGAGGAAAAAAAAACAATCTTTTTTGAACGGGAAAACAAGTTTGACGCAAGCCTAATTTAGTTTTCCATCTGACAGCCTCAAATTCAATCAATGGACCCCATTAGCTGCTTCACATGATCAAATATAAGAAAGCAGTAGCAACACACAAAAAATGCACTTAAATTAAAAGATGGCAATCCAAAAGTAGTATCCAGCAACAGATACAAGAAGTCCATGATTAGCATTGACACCGTGCACAGGACACAAATACAAGCTTAACCTTTGACCTTGATCTCCATTTTTCTTTTTTCTTTTTCTTTTTCTTTTTTTTCCCTTTTTCCCCTTGGGCATAGAACCCAAAGGAAAATAAAAATTTAAAAAAAAAAAAAACATTATGCATGCCTCAAAATCTAATGACCACAATCCTTTAAAACACAGCAGCACACTAACCTCTGATTGGAAGTATCAAAGTCTGCCCTAGATCCTAACAATAGAACAAGTCACCATCGTAACCCATATGGCCATATGCAAAGCAAATACCTAGTGATATTAAACTTGAGATCAAAGCATACCAAACCATTTTCATAAATGCCAACAGACTTTGATTCAGTTAAGGGAAAGACAGTACAAAATCTCAATACCCTAATAAGGCAAAGCAATATATTTTCAAACCTAAAATCATAGGATCAGAATATGAGAAACCCATATGTTCTGTTACTACTGTTGTCTCCAGCTTGATCATGAAAAAGATACAAGACAATGATCACATGTGACATGTCAAATATATAGAAAACCCATGTTTCTAAAGGCAAAAAAACTTACCTCTTGGTAGTTTCTGAAAGTTACGTAAAATGAAAAGAGAAGGAAAAAAAGGTCCCTAGGTTGTTACTTCAGAATTTCTGAAATTCTTAGTAATTTTAAGACAAGTAAAAGGTAGTTGCTAATTACTCTAAGCCTCACAAGGTAAATTGATATTCTGATTGTATCTTCTTAACGGAGGGAAAACAACTTTCTGACCACAAACCTTGTTAACTGCACTGTAGAAATACAAGAAAGGATGAAGTACTAATTCATCTAGGAAGTAGACATAGGTATAGAAGCCGCAGAAGGAATCACTGAAAGTTAGTAACCTAAACCTGTCAGGAAATTTTAAAAAAAATAGCATTACAAAATTTCATTGAACATATGCAGATACGTACTCAAATGAAGTCACATCATTCCACTAGTTAAATGACCGATAAATTGAATAAAATTGGTGCGATAAATCTAACCTAACGTCCATTCTCAAAACATACCTTAACATGTAAATTTCACAAGGAAAATTCTATTCATGCTACTCCACCAGCCTCGCCTGTGATAGCTGGTTTCTGTCATTTAAACGAAAGAATGATCAGTACTCTAGAAAGCAGAGCAGTTTCTCCGACATGCTTATAACAGTAACACACTAAAAGTGCCTTACAGCTTCAATATTTCCCTTGCCATTCACTTGTGACACAGAACTTGATGAGGTTTCGGAGAAGCTGAAGGAAAAAAAAGCCGATATAAACAACCATTGCATTACATATTGCTATAATCATTATTCAAATAATTTACAAAAAAGGGTGAAACAATTTATTTGCAGTAATACATACCGAAGTGCCCTAGCTTTTCTTTTGTCTTCTTCCAGAGAGTCTATTTTGGGATATGGAGCAAATCTGGCATGTCGAGCTTTCCTCTTTGCCTCTTCATCACTAGTTGAAGATGGCACGGGAAGGCCAAATCTAAGAAACAACAAAAAGGATTAATAACATAATGTGGAAAACAGTTATTGACAAGAACTGATTAAAATCAACTTCTTCAGACATGAAACCACATAAAGTTGGCATAGAATAGAACCTCTCAGCTCTAGCCTTTTTCTTCAGCTCCTCTGAGGTCTTTGATACTTCTGATCCCTGAGTTTTGGATCCAGTTCCAAACCTGCAAGAAGATCAATCCATGTTAAAAAAGCTTAAATAACAAACAGATAAAAGAAAATTCTGGACTACACAGACTATTTGCTATCATCAATGTATAAATCCCCACTGAAGTACATAGCAAGCAGCGTAATAGTTTTCAAATCTAATATATGACATCCGTCACATCACTTAAGGAGGGGAGCAAACAGAAACCATTACACATCAATCTGAGCATCATACAAACAAATGCTAAATCTTGTATTTGATGTGGGTGAAGAATATATTAGGCCCCTTTTCCCATCTATAGTACTTCCCCTCCCTTAGTTATCTTCATCATTGTTGTATAGTAATAGTAAAGGGTAGCACATATGAAGCACGTCTCTCAGTCATAGGAGATTCTTCCAGTTGGCGAATACATAACACTTTGAAAAATTCGACACCACAAGCCTCATGCGGTCTAAACTCTAAATTCGAACAAACATCCCAGGACGGTCAAACCCCATCGAAGTACCTATGGTTTAACATTGTTGGAGATCCATCATTTTTTGGAAATGTTGGAAACCCCACCGCCAAACCACCCGACCCGGTCTTAAACGAAGCAGGTGAAACCCTCGACTGCCCCAGGCTCTTACAAAAATGCACCCCATTGGCTCGAACTCAAGATTTGACAACCAAGTCCTAAACCCTTTGCCACCAAGCCGCACCCTTTGAAAGGGTTGGAGATCCATCATGTCAATTGGTCACCATACAAACATAAGCAACAGTGATACAGGCTAAAAACAAAGACTCACAAGAGATGAATAAGAGTATATTGCAATAGGTTGTGGAAATAATCAAGCACGAAACCGAATATTAACTAAATCAAAATGCCACAATTGACAATCGACCAAGCATTAAATCACAACAATTGACAATCGACCGAGCATTAAATCACAACTATCCCTTTAAAATTACGTTCAATCATAAGACCAAAGAACACTCACATCAGAAGTAATTTGTGCAGCTAAATTACTAAATAAACAAATATAAACAATTCAAATTCAGTGTACTATAAAAAGTCCTAGAATTAATTTTTATTTTCAATTATTTTCCTTTCCTCCATAAACAATCCTAGAATTAATTTTTCTTTTCAATTATTTTCCTCTCCTCCATATTAACATACAAAGAAAGAAATAAACAAAGAGTAACCAAATGGAGGAACAAAATTATTTCCTAATACAAACTCGCCAGAAACCCTAAACTTTACAAAAACAAAAGAATGAAGAAATTTGAAATTTTAATTACCTTTCAGCTCGAGAACTACGCTTCTCTTTCTCCGACAACTGAACTGGCATACCAAACCGCTCGGCCCGGCGGATCTTCTTCTGGGTGTCGGTGACCGAACCATCATTTCCCGATACCGGACTCACCGCAGTAGTAACGGCTGTCTTCGAGTCCTCGCCGTCTCTCTTGACCTCGACAGCTGCAGAATTAAGGGAAGCGTCGGGGTTTTGCTCAAGATCGATGGGATCCACGTTCTTTTTAGGGTTTTCTTCTGCTGACGGGTTGGTGTTGTCGGTGGTGGTAACGGTAGCTAGCTTCTCTGCGTCGGTTGCCATTTTGCGAGAGCGAGTGGTGGCGTGAAGAGTACGAGTGAAGGGGGAAGAGTAATAAATAATCAGGCGAAGGTGGGCGAACTGCGAGGGCCTCTTGTTTTGGGTTTCCTACTTTAATTCTGCTGTGAGAGAAAACAAAAAGTACAGGGTTACAAATGATATTTCACGCGAAGCCGCTTGATTAGGCCGTTTTGGGTGGTAGGTAGGTCGATGATAAAAGTGAACCCGAATTTGAAAGATTTTAAAGGAATTCGGGGGATCTGCGTTCTGCGGTCTCTCCGATTGGAGCCATGTGGACACACGCGGGTCGTTGGATTTTTATCCAATAGCACGTGTGTTAAGTGACAATCTCAAAAAAAATTGAATTTTTAAAAAAATTTCTAAAATCGCGAACCATTGAATCACGACCCAACGATTGCCCCTGAACCCATTTTAAATAGTATATTTCAGTTGGGTCACATCAAGTGAGTAAATTTTTTTAAGTTGTTTACTTTTTAAAAAAAATCGATTAAAGTGGAGTAGTCCAATTTTAACCTTTTAATTCACTCCCAATACATATATATTGATGGTCATGGATGACAATCAGAACGTCACGTTTCGATCGAATCTCATCTTATCATATCCTCGATTATGATTTCGGATCAAATAATTATCCCAGACCTGATTAGTTTTTTGAATCAATACAGAAAATTATCTCAAATTTCACATCGAATGTTTGAGATCCTGAATTCCGATTAGGATTTTCGGCTTTTAGGCTAAAATTCGAGATTCGAAACAATTTTCCGACTCTAATCATGCTTCAATTTTTATTCGAGACAACAAATCGTCTAATATAAATTTTTATTCATGATATCTCTTTTGTAGGGATTTATGCATGAACTCTTAACAGAAAATCACATCGCTTGGAATCGGACTTGGAATTTTTTTTTTACTCTCTTTTGGATCACCATCGAAAACTGTAGTGAAGTGAACAGCAGCTTGCAGTTTTGGTAAACACCCCAAATACAACAACACTGGATAGCCATTGTAGTCACCAAAAATCTACCCTTGCTGTTATCGAAAATCTGCCCCTGTGCCGCATAAATTTGTGCAGAAATTCTAGACATTTTTACGCTTCCGAATAAGCCCCTAAAATTGTCCCGAATCAGCCTTATGTACTCCCGAAGTTTGATTCAAAACTCAAATCATAGCGGCCCAAAACAACAAGAGTAATGATTGTTGGAAATTCTTCCAAATATTCATTAAGGGTAAATCTGTCATTTGGTTTCATTGGGTGCTTGTGAGGGGTATAACTCTTTGGAGGGTTGCACCCCAACCCAAATGGTGCCCTATTGGCACCCTTCCATGCCTTATATAAGATGTCTTTATATTGATTACAAGGACAGAGTAGAAATATCCGAATTTTACAGAGACATTGATTTTTGTTCTTGTCTTTTGAGAGAGAGTATCACCATCTTCCTAGTTCATAAACTTGTGAAGGAGTGCTCCTTGTACAAGTAGCATCCAAGTTATCCTGGGAGAACGTTGGCAATACGAAACCGTAGAGCACCTGTGACGGGCCAATAAGTTCTTAAGGACAGAGATCATCTCGACTTGGACAATTCTATAATCTCCATTTTCTGGTTTGTCTTCAAGTTTTCTGGTTTTAGGGTTTTGCATCTAGATCTGTTTTTGGTAATTTGATCTGTTTGATTTGCATGTTTATATTACTGTTTAATGACATTAATTTGACAACAATCTTAAGAACTTATTGCTCTAGTGTTATTAGATAGTAATTCGCATGTTAGGGTTTGTTTATTTTCTGTAAAATATTAATTGTGCATGAAAAACCCGTAGGGCGTTCGAACGCCCGACGAACGCGAAGGCAGAAATTTGAATTTTCATAAGAACGTTCGAACGCGTATTCAAACGCAACTCGAACGCAAGCCTTTTTCCTTAGAACGTTCGAACGCGTCCTAAACGCAACTCAAACGTGAACTCTCGGGAATCATTCCATTCGAACGCGTTCACGAACGCTATACGAACGTGAACTCTCTGGAATCATACCGTTCGAACGCGTTATCAAACGCTACTCGAACGTGAACTCTCTGGAAACACTTCGTTCGAACGCGTTATCAAACGCAACACGAACGCACACACACTGGACAGTCTCGTTCGAACGTAGATACGAACGTGACACTAACGATTATATCCTGTAAGTATCATAAATTGCAAACTTTAATTAAATTAACTTGGTTAGTCATATACTGTAAACACATTAATCTTGGTAGTATAGATTTAAGTTATTATTAAGTTGTTCAATTATCACAAGCATACACATAGTGATAAAGTTGAAATTCTTTGGTTGTTGCATAATTGGTTGAGAATTTAAAGTGTAATAATACACAAGTAATTCCATCCAATCTTGATTGACATATATATATCTACATTTGTCGTATATCACTTTGAACAAGGTCATTCGTTGATCGTTGTGCAATTTTTCTTTCGTAGACTAATTGACCCTGATGATTTTCCAGTTACATATGGCTAGCGGAAATATCACGGTACCGGTCTCTCATGGAGAAAAACCGGAGAAATTTGGTGGGGAAAATTTCAAACAATGGCAGAGCAAGATGCTGTTCTACCTGACAACTCTCCAGTTGGCAAAATTCCTCAAAGATCCTCTGGGTCCTGTGGAGGGTGAATCCGAATTGGCCAAGGAATAGCGAGAACAGACTTGGATGTCTGGAGACTTCTTATGCAAGAACTACATTTTGGGTGGTCTTGACAATACCCTGTACAATGTGTACCAAGGCATGACTTCTGCGAAGATTCTCTGGGAATCTCTCGAGAAGAAGTATAAAATTGAAGATGCCGGACAAAAGAAATTTGTCGTGGGTAGGTTCCTGGACTACAAAATGGTAGATTCAAGGACGGTGATGTCTCAGTTGGGTGAACTGCAATTAATCATTCATGAAATACTGGATGAGGGAATGAAACTTTGTGAGACGTTTCAAATTGCTGCCATAATTGAAAAGTTGCCTCCATCATGGAAGGACTTCAGGAGCTATCTGAAACACAAAAAGAAGCAGATGAGCCTTGAAGACCTTAGTGTTCGATTGAGAATCGAGGAGGACAACATGATGTCCGAGAAGGCCAGCTACAAGACTCTTGAGTCTAAGGCCAACATCATTGAAGGTGTAAAAGGTAGCAAAAAGAGAAAGAACAGTGGAGCTGACTCTGGGAACAAAAAGTTCAAGGGAAAATGCTAAAACTGTGGAAAGAGCGGTCATATGTCAAAGGACTGCAGGAACAAGAAGTCTCAGAACAAGGGCAAGAAAAAGAAAAATGAGGCCCATGTCACTGAACGTGAGCAGCTGACTGATGATATCTCAGAGATGGAACTATCAGCAGTGGTAACCGAAGCCAACATAGTTGGGAATCCGAGAGAATGGTGGGTAGACTGGGGCTACTCGTCATATATGTGCAGACAGTAAGATGTTTTCCATGTACCAGAAGGTCGATGGCGGCGATCATCTGACAATGGGAAACTCGTCTACCTCTCAGGTGGTTGGACAAGGCACAGTGGTTCTGAAGATGACATCCGGAAAGGAGCTAACATTGAAGAATGTACTGCACGTTCCAGATATTCGGAAGAACTTAGTCTCGGGCTCTCTTCCTAGTAAGGTTGGTTTTAAGCTTGTATTTGTTTCTGTCAAGTTTGTAATGACTAATAATGATATGTATGTAGGAAAATGATACCTAACTGAGGGCATTTTCAAGCTAAATGTAATGACTGTTAACCGTGCTATTAATAAAGCTAGTTCGTCTGCTTATATTATTGTGTCACAAAATGTATGGCATGGGAGGTTAGGACATGTTAATTATGATACCATGCGTAAATTAATTAACATGGACCTTATACCTAAATTTGCAATTGATAGCCAACATAAGTGTGAAGCATGTGTTGAAGCAAAAATGCATAGAACATCATTTCATTCTATAGAACGTAGTTCTGAACCGCTAGAACTTGTACATACAGATGTATGTGACATGAATATCGTGCAAACAAGAGGCGGTAAAAAGTAATTTGTCACTTTTATCGATGACAGCACAATATTCTGTTATGTGTACTTGCTGAGAAGCAAAGCTGAAGCAATTGAGAGCTTCGTACACTATAAGAACGAAGTTGAAAACCAACTTGGCAAGAAAATCAAAAGAATCAGGAGTGATAGAGGTGGTGAATACGTTTCACCATTCGGTGAATATTGTTCTGTGCACGGAATTATTCACGAAACCACTGCTCTTTATTCTCCTCAACAAAACAGAATTGCAGAACGCAAAAACCGAACGTTGAAGGAAATAATGAACGCCATGTTGACAAGTTCGGGACTACCCCAGAACTTGTGGGGGGAAGCTTTGTTTTCCGCGAACTACGTTCTTAACAAGCTTCCTCACAGAAGGTTGGACAATACACCATATGAGTTATGGAAGGTTTCGTACCTTCCTACAAATACCTCAAAGTGTGGGGGTGTCTTGCCAAAGTAATGGTTTCTAAACCTAAGAAGGTTAGATTAGGACCAAAAATTGTTGATTGTATATTCATTGGATATGCTCGCAACAGTAGTGCGTATCGATTATTGGTACACAAATCGGAGATTCCTGACATCAATCCGGAAATGATAATTGAGTCAAGGAATGCGACGTTTTTTGAAGAGACGTTTCCTTGTAAGGAAAGACAGCGCACATAGTCTCTCAAAAGAACAGTTGATACTGTCAAGGACAGTGATCAAGTTGACCAATAATCAGATCAACATGTAAATGCTGAGACAATCGAGCCTAGACGTAGCAAAAGAGCAAGAACGTCTAAGTCGTTTGGTCCCGATTTTCTGACATACTTGTTAGAAAATGAGCCTCAAAGCTATAAAGAAGCTATGGCCTCTCCGGAGGCACCTCTTTGGAAAGAGGCTATTAACAGTGAGATTGATTCAATCTTACAGAACCATACTTGGGAGTTGGTTGATCTTCTGCCAGGTTGTAAGCCGCTGGGCTACAAATGGATATTCAAAAGGAAGATGAAAACGGATGGATCAATAGATAAGTATAAGGCAAGACTTGTCATAAAAGGTTATAGACAAAAGGAAGGCCTTGATTACTTTGACACCTATTCACCAGTGACTCGCATCACATCGATAAGAATGCTCATAGCTAGGGATGGCAGTGGGTAGGGTATGGTGCGGGTTTGCCATTACCAAACCCGCACCCGCATATGTAAATAAATTACCAAACCCGCACCATACCCGTTGCGGGTTTTAATTTTCATTACCAAACCCGCACCGCATATAAAAATAAATTACCAAACCCGCATTGGTACCCAACGGATTTTTTGCGGGTTTTTAAAATATTGAATTACTTTGTGTTCTTATAATATAATTTTTTTAATTAAATAATTTATTTTTAAGTGCTAGCTGTAGTTTTTCACATTTTTTTTCATTTGACATATACAACATGCAATGTATGTATATACAGTACGTAGATAACATAATGTATGAAAGATTCGATACCCTATGTTTATTTTTTTTCATATAAACATAATTAAAACGAGTTCTTCCCTTCATAATTATAATGATCTAAGTTAGCCAACTCAATCGACAATAAGCTAAAAAGTAATCACCAACATTTGGTCATATTTTTTTATGCTAAGTATAATGAAAGTGATGCTTACAAGGCTCAAGTGGTGTAAGTGTAATGAAGAAGCAGGAAAGCTACTGAAGTTGCAGCTAACACTAGCTTATTTTGCTTATCTCCCGTTTATGATCATGTGAACTTAATCCAAATTTTTGTATTATAATTTTATTAACAAGTGTGATTAAAAAAAAACAATAATAGTCATGTAAAAAATCTTCAGTTGGGCAGGTTACGGGCTGCGGCTGAGTGAGAGTGTGGAACTGTGGATTAGTGTTTTAGGTTTAGATTTTGTTAGTTATTTTTATATGAATGTTTTTTTATATTATCCTAAAATATTAATAAATAAAAAATAATATTGCGGGTATGTGGATACCCGCAGCGGATACCCGCATTTTTTTCTTAAATACCAAACCCGCACCGCACCCGCAGCGGGTTTTGCTTTAAATTACCAAACCCGCACCGCACCCACTAATATATTTACCAAATCCTACCCATTGCGGGCGGGTTTTTGCGGGTTTGCGGGTTTGTGGGTAAAATTGCCATCCCTACTCATAGCCATAGAAGCTATATTTGGTCTTGAAATACATCAAATGGATGTAAAGATGGCATTCTTGAATGGTGAATTGGATGAAGAGATTTACATGGAACAACCAGAAGGGTTTTGTGTTTCTGGACAAGAACAGAAGGTGTGCAACTTGTAAAATCCTTGTATGGATTAAAACAAGCACCGAAACAATGGCATGAGAAATTTGACAAAGAAATATTGTCAAATGGGTTCAAAACCAATGAGTGTGATAAGTGTGTGTACACTAAATCAACTCAGAAATGATATGTCATTGTGTGTCTCTATGTAGACGATATGCTGATAATTGGTAGTAATCATGAAATGATTCAGTCTACCAAAAACGTGTTATCCAGCAGATTTGATATGAAAGATATGGGGATAGCTGATGTGATCCTAGAGATTAAGATTTATAGGACGTCAGACGGATATATATTATCACACTCATTATGTTGAGAAGATACTCGATAAATATATCAGAGGGGATCTTAATGTGGCTAGAACCCCTGTAGACCTAACTCTTCATTTATCAAAGAATACTGGTTCAAGCATATCGCAATTAGAGTATTTGAGAATCATCGGAAGTCTGATGTATCTCACGAATTGCACGCGACCTGATATCGCTCAAGCTGTGAATCGGCTTAGCAGATATATGAACAATCCAGGACACAACCATTGGAAAGCCATAGTAAGAGTTTTGAGGTATCTGAGAGAAACTTCAAAATATGGGCTACATTACGAGAGATATCCGGCTGTACTAGAGGGTTACAGCGATGCTAACTGGATATCTGATACGGTGGATTCCAAATCCACGAGTGGATTTGTTTTCACACTTGGTAATGCAGCCGTGTCATGGAAATCCTCGAGGCAAATGTGTATTGTCCGGTCTACTATGGAATCAAAATTCATAGCGTTAGACAAAACAGCGGAAGAAGCATAATGGCTTAGAAACTTCCTGGAGGATATTCTTAGTTGGCCCAAACCGGTGTTAGCGATTAGCATACAATGTGATAGCCAATCGGCAATTGGGAGAGCCCAAAATACAATGTATAATGGTAAGTCTCGACACATACGTCGGAGACATAATACCATACGTCAACTGCTCTCAAGTGGCATAATAACGATCGATTATGTTAAGTCGAAGGAAAACCTAGCGGATCCACTAACTAAAAGTTTACCTTGAGAGCAAGTTGAGAAGTCATCGAGGGGAATGGGCTTTAAGCCTATAATCTAAGAATTGTCACTGTGGAAACCCAATCTAGTTGACTGGAGATCCCAAGATCTAGGTTCAAAAGAGACAACAGAAACTTTGTGCAATTCAAAACAAGCACTGAAGAGTTTCGTACTCTTTCCCATTCCGATAATGACGCTGAGTGCTGTCTGTCATTGGTTAGGTTAAGCTAAGGCTTTTAATGATCACTATATTAGGAGATGAGTCCTAATGAGGGTAAAGACATATTACCTCTTCATAGTAGATCATTTATTTTAAGTAAGAAGTGAGGCCGCTTCCATGGTAACTTTTAAAGGCGGGTTACCCTAAAGTGCTTGATGAATCCAGGACCGTTGTTCAGGGCCAAATGAACACAATCGTAGAACGGGAAAATGGTCGAATTAAAGCTGTGTGTTGGCAATTGTCTTGGTTTACACCTAACGGCAGAACAGTTCAAGACTATGGGTCACTGGTTTGCCAAGTAAATCCGATTGTCACTCACTAGGAAAGGTTCAAGGCGAAAGCTACCTATTTCGATGCAGTTTTAGTTCGTGGTAACTCTCTCAAGTGTCTCCATGAATATTTGAAGAATTGTGGGGGATTGTTGGAAATTCTTCCAAATATTCATTAAGGGTAAATCTGTCCTTTGGTTTCATTGGGTGCTTGTGAGGGGTATAACCCTTTGGAGGGTTGCACCCCAACCCAAAGGGTGCCCTATTGGCACCCTTCCATGCCTTATATAAGGTGTCTTTATTTGATTACAATGACAGAGTAGAAATATCTGAATTTTACAGAGATATTGATTTTTGTTCTTGTCTTTTGAGAGAGAGTATCACCATCTTCCTAGTTCATAAACTTGTGAAGGGGTGCTCCTTGTACAAGTAGCATCCAAGTTATCCTGAGAGAACGTTGGCAATACGAAACCGTAGAGCACCTGTGACGGGCCAATAAGTTCTTAAGGATAGAGATCATCTCGACTTGGACAATTCTATAATCTCCATTTTCTGGTTTGTCTTCAAGTTTTCTGGTTTTAGGGTTTTGCATCTAGATCTGTTTTTGGTAATTTGATCTGTTTGATTTGCATGTTTATATTACTGTTTAATGACATTAATTTGACAACAATGATACACTCACACACACTCGCACTTAAAATTTTACAAACTCTCTCACTTTAGCGACAGTGATTTATTGTAGATCATTGTAGCTACAGTGAGAGAGTTTATAAAATTTTAAGTGAGAGTGGGTGTGAGTATATCATTTTTGAAACAACAAAGAAAATGTGACTATTGGGCAAATACCCTGGATTGACACTCAAGAGTTCATATTACATTCAGGAGTAAGATCAATTCATATATGATTATCTATTAAATTAATGTGAATTTATTTGTTTAATAGATATTGAAATAAATTCATTTCTATAGGTGACTCAGGAGTTCGTATTATATTCAGAATTCGAATCAATACATATACGATCATCTATTAGATTGATATGAATTTATTTGTTTAACAGATATTAAAATAAATTCATTTTTATATAAGTCTAGTCCTATATGATCCTATCATATAAGGTGTATTCATTTCTATGTCATCACATTAGCGATCCCGGATCTAGGTCGTCGTATAATTATATAAGGAACTGTAATATTAGATAAGTAATAAATAAAATATTTGTGTTTATGTGCTCTTTACGGATTATTTTAAATTATTAATTTCATAATTAAATTATTTTTATGTATGACATGTATAATAGTTTATAATATGTGAAACGACAGAGCATGCAGTTGAAGTGGCAAAACGATTTCGACTCCAAGGATAAGAAAATTTATAAAGGATAAGATAATTTTCATAAATCCTTTATTTTCTTTCCCCACTTTCATATTTATGTTTATTTAATTAAATTTTGTTTCTTCAATTAGAGAGAGAGACTAGAGAGCTCAAATCAACCATGGGTTTAGCTTCATTGATTTACAATGGCGTTCAAGCTCCTCACAATTTCGATTCTCTTTTGCTCAGGTTTTCTCCTACCTCTCATCCAATTCAAGTTCCCAAATTAACCCCTCTTCATTTCTGTAACTCCCAAATTCGCACATTCTATTCAGGTATCTCTTTCTCCATCTCCATTATTATCCACTTAATCATGTGTTAAAAGTTCTGTAATTTTGGTGTTGAATTTTGCAGTTAGTCGTAACCGACGTGGCCGGTATTCGCCAATTGCTTTTGCCAAAGGAGCTGAACAGAAAGATAATTTATCGACCTCAGGTGAATGGATTTTGTGCGAAAATGTTTGATTATGAATATGAGAATTAAGGATATGTTTTTGTAGCTGTTGCGCTTTTGCTTAAATTTTGATAACGCTGTAGCTAAAGTGTTTGGTGAAAGCTCAGTTTTACTTCAGCTGCTAATGTTTGTCAATCGCAAACATACCCTAATTCTAGTTGTGGCTGGAATATCTGAAATATTTGTGTAAAATTTATAAGTTGATTCTGTTTGTGATTGGAAATATTAGTGTTTTGATTCTGTTTGTGATTAGAAATATTAGTGTCTTTTATGATAAGGCGGAATGAATGTTTGATTATGCGTCGTGTTTCTTGGAAACTAAGTATGCAACAAAACAACGGAAGAACAAATTTTTGACTCTAGATCATGGGCCGTTTCTATGTGGTTGGAGAATAGACAACAGCGTTGGGAGAGCAATACTTTTTTGGATTGCGGAGTAACACTGCTCCTGCATATTTAATTCTATTCCTGTGAATGTGAGAGTTTTATTTGTTATTTTGGTGTCATTCACAAATGACATGCAGCTTATCTGTTGTTTACTTGTCTTGTTGCTGTACTACTGCCTCCCCCTGGCCCCTCCCACTCTTTTAATTAATCTCAATGGTGAAAAGTATTTGCTGAAGGTGGTAGGAGCAGTTCGCAGTCACATGATAATATCAACAATGTTAGCCCCTCTCCTGTAGATAATCCTGAGAAGCAAGTTGAGGGACATGAAACCTATAAATCATCTATTAAAACTGTTGCTTTCTGGGTGAGTACCTGTGAGCTTATTATGATTATGATTTATATATTTATGGATTCTTAAGTTATTTTCAATCAATTTAACTGTTGTTTCTCTATAGGTTTGCAGTGCGGTGTTATTTGGTCTTGGTGTGGGTTTCAAAGGAGGAGTTGGCAAGGCATCAGAGTTTTTTGCTGGGTATGCAGATTTTGGCATAATAATAGCAATTTTTAAGGAATAATTAGCAAACTTAATTGATGGAGGCAATTAACACTAGGTGAGTTGGAACTATTAACGACTATCAAATTTACTGGTGGTACGCAAATGGTTAATAATTGAAATATCATTTCATCTTGCAAGTCCTGGTCATATTTCCCCACTTAGAGGTTTTGGGATGAATACCTTAGAGAATCATATTGCATCCTTTATGTGTTTTGGGATATAGCGAATTCCTGCTTGTAGCTAATGAGACAATAAAGATATTCCGTAGCCTTTGACATTCATGACATGAAGTCCATGATAGTGGATCTCTTACTCTAGATGTACACGTACTTAAAAAATGACAATAATTTGCAAACGAGAGACTACGAAAGAGTGCTTTAAGGTTGAAGGTTATGTATGTTATACCTTAGATCAAATTTTGGACACTAAAGGCTTCTGTTTCTTCTTTTCCCCTGCACCTTTGGTTTCCTGGTTGGATAAGTTGTTCACTGATATGAGTTTTAACCCTGGTCTAATATCATTCTGCCCCTCTAAATCCCTTTGTGACTATACCCTCAGGAGAGAGATGTACCAAGGGATCAAATATAGATCTGAGTATAATTTTTGTATGCCACCCAGATTCATGGACTTCTTGGACTTATATTAACTTTGCATATGAAGGATTTCCCAAAATTTATGTTTTTAGGCCTTTTCATTGGGATGATTATTGTGGATGATTTTCAGGTATATATTGGAGCAAAGTTTGTCAGTGGACAATTTGTTTGTCTTTGTTCTTATATTCAAGTACTTCAAAGTGCCAGTTATGTATCAGGTGCTGTCCAAACCTTTTAGTTGCTCAATGATAATTATGCCTTTATCCATTCTTTTTATTTTAGGCTAATATTGCATATTAATCATTGATAACGGATAATTTGTTATGCTATAAAATATAGAATCGGGTGCTTTCATATGGTATTGCCGGTGCAGTCATCTTCCGTTTGACGTTGATATTACTTGGAACAGTAACCCTCCAGGTAAATCCCCTGCTCATACCAGCAAGTTTTTGTAAACATGAACATTCTTTACTATTTGTGTGTGCTCTTTCTGAATTTTTTGCCTCGTCATTTTAGAATTTTGAGGCAGTTAATCTTCTCCTGGCCGCAGTACTGCTATACTCATCGTTCAAGGTGCAAGTCTCTTCTGATAGGATGTAGCTACATTTAAGGCAATTCCATCTGTAGCAATTAGTTTTCTTGATAGCAAATTTCAATCTTTTCTTCCCGCTGGATGGATGTTTCTTGCAAATGTAATCTAAATAGTTAGTATTTAATAATTAAGTAAGAATATCTAAATAATTAATCAGTTCCACTGCTACCCGGATAGCCCAGCTGATCCTGTTGTGATAGCAATGTAACAAATTCACAGACTTTGATATTTAGGATCTTGAATCTCTCAATGCTACATAGTTTGTTATTTTTTCTCTTTTTGTCTTGAATAAAAAAACCTTTTGCATGTGCTCTTTCATTCTGATTCTTGTAGGTATTAGAGCTTAAATTTATATGCTCACAATTTACTTTTATTTGTTATAGCTATTTTCCATTGAAGATGATGACACTGACCTGTCCGACAATTTTATAGTGAAGACGTGCCAAAGATTTATCCCTGTAACATGTAATGTTATGTGTATACATTCTTTTTATGTTTCTCTAAGTTCTATTTGATTTTCATGAATGTTTGTCGAGATTGATTTCTCAGTCTTCATATTGCTTTGTAGTTGAGCCATTCTTGTGTTGCTCTGTTTGAAGTTTGAATTTGACTTGAGTAAACCTTTCAACTGCCTTTCTTGAACTAAATGACTAAAAGTTGGCCACTCATATTTTAGGTGGAATATGTTGTGTTTGGGATAGCAAGTTCAAATCTGCGGCATAGCTTATAAAATACAAATTTTCTTTTTATTTTCTTTCCATGCATCACTGCCTTGACTGAATGAGACAAGCATTACTCCCTTGATTGAATGAGACAATTATTTCAGTTTTAGAGAAAACATTAAAAGCAGTTGAGGACTTTGTTGAATTATATTGTGTACTTAGGTGCTAATAGACTTATTGTTATCTCTTTAATTACACCACTTTATGTTGATACAATCAACTAAACGATTAAGCACTCTGTTCTGGAAGCAATGAAGTCTGCTTTTGACCAAAGTAACACTACTTGTGTGATTCATTTTCTGTTTAGGGCTATTCCCTCTTAGTCCCCATCCCAAAACGGCGAAACCCCTGACCAACACAGAAAAGGGGAAGAAAACCAACGCAGACATGCACCCTTTCTTTTCTATTTTCATATTCAAATGAAAAGTGTATTACAAGCACTATTTGCTAAGATAGATCTGATGATTCAATTAATATTTTTATTTTATTTACTTTTACCGCAATATTACTGTTCAAGATTTAAATTTTCTCACTTCTTTGTTTTACAGCTTATTATGATGGCAATCGGTTTTTCACAAATCAGGATGGCATGTGGAAAGTAAGTCACTGATGATTGATTATAAGAATTCAGAATGCCACTCTGAGCTTTGGTTGTGTCATTTTATCAAATATTCGGCGTACTAGTATTTTCCTTTTTCATCGAATAATCAGTGTACTACTGCACTCACATGACATTTTTTGCTCTTTCATTATTGGAAAAATATCGAAGTTCCTTAACTTTGTTATATTAATTGTATTTGATTTCTAACAGGCGTCAAACATTTTGGACAGGCAACCCCATTGCTTCTGACAGTAGCAGTTCTTGAGCTTAGTGATATAGCCTTTGCTGTAAGTTCGCATCTGGCTCAGTTTCAAATTAAACAGACACACACAGAGGCAAAATTCCTGATCATGTTTCATAGATTCATGTTGTAACAAAACATTGACGAAAACTTTAATTTCCTTCAGGTGGACTCAATACCTGCCGTTTTTGGTGTTACAAGGGACCCTTTCATAGTATTTACATCTAGTCTCTTTGCTGTTTTAGGTACGGATGTTTATTTGTAATATAGATTTTTAGGAATTCAAAACTGCAATTTATCTCTCAAATTGATATAGTCTGAAAGGTGGAACTATGTAGTTTATTATTTGACAATTAAGGCTACAGTGATAGGAAAAGTTATGATTTGGTTTATTTGCTTCTGAAGTAGGAATCTCCGATCTGCTGTTTTCCACATGACTGATTTTCTTCATTTCTTTAATGGTATTAAAAAAATGTATTGAACAAATATCAACAAAATTTATATATCTTATTGGAGAATTAATTGATGATAACTCTGGCCAATGCAGGCTTAAGGTCACTTTACACCCTAATTTCTGAGGGTATGGCAGAGTTGGAATATTTACAGGTAATGAAATTACTGGGATTGTTAATAAATTTTCAGTCGCTAAATTACATAGATGGTTGGGATAGTTCATTTTAATGCAACAGGTGATGTTTAGTAAGTAAATAACAAAAAATAACAGTCACCTGTATGACCTCAGGCTTTTATGCTTAATTCGTATATATGTTCTTTTTCCTCACATTTAAATTTCTAGCATAATACAAGCCATCCACCTGCTTTGAATCCAAAAACTGATTTTGACTGACTTGATGTAATCTACCTATTTTGGTCTTAATATGGCGGTATAGTTCGTATATGTTAAAACTTTACTGGCAGATCATGCAACTGCTCCCAGCATTAACTCTATAGGTTTATCGATAAACATTTGCATTTGCACAATACATGTAGACTTGCATCATGGCAAAGTGGCAGCGATGGACATTTCTTGTGATGTGATGTCGGCACAAGACGGTCGAAACAGCATTTTTCCTTTTACAGGTGTTCGTGGTTTTGATGTGAAACATGACAAGTAGTCAAGTACTATGTGTCCAAAAACATCATATATACCAAGTTCAACCACTATTTATGTCCAAATATAGTTCTCAAATAGTGTTACTATCCGTTAACCGGAATGCATTAATATCTGCGTATTCTTTTTCTTGCCTGTTTCTTTTTCAGCCCTCCATTGCGGTTGTTTTGGGTTTCATTGGATGTAAGATGATCTTGGATTTCTTTGGTGCGTGCGTCTCTACTAATGCTCTTATATTATTCATAATCTTTTCGATTCTTCTGTCATTAAGGAAGAGAAATAACATAAATTCCCCCCTTCTTCCTGCAGGATTTCATGTATCTACTGAGGCATCTCTCGGTTTTGTAGCAACGAGTCTTAGTGTTGGGGTGCTTTTGAGTCTAACGAAGAAGTCTGACTAATTAACTAAGCAAACCACACCTCCATGTAAGGATCAAGTTGTTTCTCTCTTTCTCTGTACCTTTCTTTTCATCTTAGGTTATTAATGAAGAATAACAGCACCGCTTCTGTCTTGAAATTTTGGCATCTCCAAATATTTATTATCTCGATTGGTATAAAGTTCGGTAAGCTTACAAGCTAACTTATACTCTCTCTGTCTCTCAATTATTGTTAATAGATACCCTCTGCCCACATAAGGAACTGAACTGGGCTATTTTATTTTTTGGAATTATTTGTTTGTTCATGATATGGGATATTGGGATTTGATTAATTAATGTAAACGAGGGTAATTAGAGATGGTGAGAATTTCAGTGACCTCTTAAATTACATTTGATTTAAGACAAATCCAAAAAGACAAACCTTTGGATTTTGAAAATTTTAAAAATTAGCCTGTTTTCAAATTGATTGATACCTCCCATACATCTTCAAGCATAATTTCTATCATTAATTTTTTGTTTAATTAAGAAAAAGATGAAAAGAAATTAGCAGCAGTAATTCTTAACAGATATAGATTTGTTAAGACAGTAGGAAGAAAAATTTTGGTCATGACAATCAAAATTTGAAACTCATACGAGTCTCTCAACTGAGTAAAAACTGTCTAAAAAAAATAATTTTTAAAAAATAATTTTTATAAGTTGCAAAATTTCATTAGCTAACAAGCACACAGATGTTGTGGTGTAGAAGTGTAGGTTATATATTCACTTATGAGAATATCATTTCTTTCGACGGAGAAGGGGTATGTCTTCTTTAATTTCTACATCTAGGATCCGACTTGTATCATTGATAATAATAGGAACTGAACCGCTATGGAAATGACAAATTTGATTCACAGGGAGAAGCAAAGGCAAAAATTAGAACAAAAATATCATTTGATTTGCGGATCCTTAAAAAAGGCAAAAGGTAAGAATTCTCCAATCAAAATATTTTCTATACAAGAATTTTTCCATATCCATAATATCATCGTCTCCTAGATAATTATTGATAAGGATACCTCCTAGCATAGAAAATAATTTTCCTTTCTTTATATTGTAATTATAATAATACTCGTCTTTATTATTTACTTGGCCTAGTAATCTATCAATATATGAGTCTTTCTTATCTTCATAATTAATCAATTTATATACTATAAGATCAAATTTATAGTGTTTTTTAAAATTCGATTTTTAATTACGTAATGAGTCTGCTTTAAAAAAAGGTTGTTTTCGTAATGAGTTAATTTGTTTTTATCATATGAATCTCTTTTAGTTTATTTTTTATCTTGAACCATACCATATTGATTTAGGCTGTCAAATGCGCCGTCTAAGTGGCGTTTAGGCAGTCCCCTTGACAATTTTATGAACAAAATGCCTACGCGGAACTTGTGCCCATGAATTTAAAGGGAAATACATTTGCCCAGTAAAATTTTTGTCATGGAACTTGTGCCCATGTATCAGATCTGATCAAAAAGTTTGAGTGCTTCTAAATGAGTGGTAAATCTGTTTTGTATTTGTACAGCAGAAGCATATATTTATTTTTTTAAAGCTCAGATTTTATTTTTTTTACAGCCTAGATATCACATCCCCAGTGCTTCCTTTGACAGCCTAGGCATCACTAGAAGGTCACTAAATGTCATTTTCATTTAATATTTTGCATTGAAATTCATTTGCAACCAATCAAAATCTTCCAGATTTGAAATGAAAATTGAAGTCAAAAATTTAGAATTGAATCATTTATATCCTCTCCATTTGTTTATTCAAGTTATGAAACTTTATATAATAGATAAAAATTCTATATATTTGACATGTCAAAAAGCTGACTTAAAGTGGCACTTGGACGATACTTTGGCAATGCTTGAGCGGGTTAAACTATCAAAACATCTTGCACCGCCTATCGCCTTTGACAGCATAGGTATTGATTAGCTTTATTTCGCCATTCTTGTTGTACTAATCCAGCCCATTTAATCCAAGAGAAATCATATTGAGAATGACCGCTTAATCAGTTTTTCCATGGATTCCTTCCAAAATATTCAGCTCAACATTGGATCTTAATCCATCTATATATAAGCGCCCGTTAATTTCAACTACGTTAAAAATAGCCGTTTTTTCCGATTTCAATCACCAAAAAATCATCGGATGTCAAATTTTAATCGATTTTGACCGATTGATTGGCTCTTGGAGCGATTTGTTTCCAATTAACCCAAGTTTAGAGATATGCAGTTCACGTGTTTGTGGTCTTCTTATCCTTTCTCTATGTACTACTATTTTAATTTCACAAACGAAAAAAGTTTGTAGAAGATACCAAGTGAATTGTATTTGGCTATTAAAATGTGATAGTGCCATACTTAATGTGAAACAAATACCTGATATTCAGTCAAAAGTTTGATGCTATATCAAGCATTTTACATATGGATTCATATTGAACATTCATTGATAAGCCAGCACCCCTTTTCAGAAAATTCTCATGGTCCATAGTAATTTCAGAAGAAAGAACTGTGGCTATGAGTAGAAAAGAAAAGAATAAAATACATCCCCATTTGAAATATATTGTGTTATATACAATCTTCTTTGTTTCCCTAATAGTTGAGTGAAGAATTTAATTCCTATTTTCACTGCAACCATTAGCACCATAAATTTACAGGCAACCAAAATATTGCAATTCCTTTTTTCTTTTCTTATTTTAAAATCACATCAACACTTTATAAACTCAAGTAATAAAACTTCTCCCAAGCAGAAACTGATGAATATAGCTAAATGTAGAGGTTGCCACGGTTCGGTTCGGTTACGGTTCCAGCTTTTTGGAATCGTATAACCGAACCGAACCGAACCGAACCGAACCGGAACCGAACCGAAAGATTCGGTTCGATTCCTTATTTTTTAAGGGAAAAAAAATTGGTTCGGTTCCAAATAATTTGGAACCGTAACCGAACCGTTTGGGGGTTCGGTTTCGGTTCCAAACCGGAACCGTGGCCGGGTCTAGCTAAATGCATATCACATAAGTTATTTATACTCCAATATCCATTTGTATTTCAATCCTTGATGCAATTTCACAGAGCTTTCACATGTTATAAACACGAAAAATCATACAGGACTGATTTTACAATAAGGTTAATACAAATCAGGAATAATCAAAATGGAGATTTAAGGAATAAAGTAAACCCACCAAAGCAATCAGGGACTCACATGTACATTCTGAAAATGGAGAGGTACAATATTCTCAAATGATAATTCCAAAAGTTCGAAGAATTGTTTGGTTTTTTACAAAATTTGATAAGAGCATGTTCCTAGCGCAGATATCAAGCATTGAGACACTAACATCGAGCATACTTCCATTTTCATTCAAGAAGATCTCAATTAATAACTTATGCATTGGAGAGTCTTCTCGATCTTCTCTAAGAAGAATCTATCGCTAGCAGGCATGATAGGAACCTAATCAAAATCAGGAATGCGAGCAACTTGTAACCAAGTACCTGGCAATATAATTTTTATCTTCTGGTTTGATCTCTTTCAGATCTATGACCACCACTGAGCTTCCTATCTCTGTCCCTCTTTGTTCTCAGAGGAGTACCAGGGGCCGGGCGAGGGCTTTGGACCTTCTCTGTGTCAGGTTCATACTTTTGAGAAGCAAGGTAAGACAATGCAGTGACAACATCAGCAATAAGTGGTCGC